>DWEM01001738.1:0-13537 GCA_018245935.1 Agara belti belti
CCCGCGCGCCCCCCCGCGCGCTCGCCCGCCGCGCGCTCGCCCGCCGCGCCGAACCAGCGCACGCGCCAGCGCCCGTCCGCGCCGCGCGCCACCAGCTTGCCGGGCCACGACGCGAACCCCTTCGCCGGACCCCACACCACCTCGCCCGCCAAGAACTGACGCCCCCTGTCGCGCCGCTCCGCACCGCCCTCGCCCTCGCCTTCACCCTCGCACTCCTCTTCGCTCTTGGTATCTATCGATCGATCACCAAAATCAGTTAATCCGAACGCTCGCGATCCGCGAATCCGTATCCCCGGGGCGTTCAACGATGCAATGAGCTCTCCCAGCGGCAATTATTTATATTGCTTAATATGGAAGATTACAATTATTTTTACATAAGTATCGAAGATTCTTTAGTATAACAATTATGAAGACAGTACACACAGAATAAACACTGAACTACAAATTGGTAAAACATATCATCCGCTGTTGGCTACACTTAAGTAGTAATATAATATGAGCAAGATAATATGTATTTGAAAAGTCAACAAAGTGTGGGTTACATTCTATGTATTTTAAAATGTAATTCAATAGCATACGTGGTAATAATATAATAACGATATTAACAACAAACCTAGACAGGACATATATATCACTTTTTGTTAATAGTCAATATTAAAAACAATCAGTGTTGATGAAAAAATACAACTTACAGTTTTTGTGTGAATGTACATTTAGATTTATTTACATAATGCTACGGTGTTGTACTTTTTCCCAACACTCAAGAAGGAAGTAACAGTAATATGGGAAAGTGCCGTACTTACAATGATGGACGGATGAAATGATGATGGCTTTACAGTGATGCGTTAGTAATGGAATCCCAATTCGAGAGCCAATTTTGTTACTTCGAGTGTGGTGCAATGGAAAGCGACAGAAAGCCGGAGTGAGAGCGCGCGAACGCTGCACGTCATGTCCGATTAGTTTCCAGTACACCTTTATTAACAGCTGTATCTTGTATTAACCCAACCAAAAGAAAACCAATGAGCAATAATATTCGCATTACGAGGAAGCTGAAATATACCACAATACACATCAGTATCACTTTATTCAGCGGTGAATATTTCACATTGGAACAATCGATTTTGCGCTGTGTCTCGTATCCAAAACCGATACAAGACACAACACTTTATAAAAATTTTGAATTTTGTTAGCTGTGACCGAAGCGTGAAATGGTTCTGGAGGTATTAGTAGAACATAGAGTCTCGGTTTTTGTTTCGTCAATAGGTATAGTGCTAATGGTAATTAGACATTTTATGCGATCGAATTATCTTTATTCGTTTAGGTGAAGCTAGCCCTCGTCAAAAGCCGAATTAGTTTGTGAAACCAATTGGAAATACATAATTATATACAATATATATATATTAAAACACGAATAGAATTGTTTAAATGAATAAAGTTTTATCACAATGTGCAAGTAGCAAATCTCATAAGATTCCACAGTTACAATCGGATTTGCATCGTCTATAAGAAGAATACATCGAAGGTGTGTATATTAATAGACCTGTCGACACACACATAAGCCGATCGATGATTAGCGTCCCCGCATTGAAACTGCATTGAAAAGTTTTTATTAGGCAGCAAAAAGTTTCAAGCGCTATATTTATAATCTTGTCGTGCACTTACCGTCTCCGGAACCTATGCTATTATGTCTGTTAAATACTTTTTGAACGCACGACGCGCCCGAACCGGTACCCGAGATGGCCATCCCATCATAGTCTGCGTCCTTCGGCGCACCGAGGACCATGTTATTATAGTTGGTTCTCATAGTTTTGCTCGTTCTGTATGTCGCCCCATCGCCAAATTCGTTCTTTCGCTTGTAGCCCTGCGGGCGCTCGTAGTAGCTAGGTATCATAGGCGTCACGTTATGTTGGCTGTTCATCGTCGAGGCCACGCTTTGATGGTACTGTATCTCGGTCGATTCCACTGTATTGTGTATGCGATTCGATCGCATTAATTGCATATTGGACATCAGATCTGAAAGCAATTCATAGAAACTTTTACATCGGCGTATAGTAACGAGGCTCTAGTTTAAATTAAGAGCACAATCTATATTACGCAATATGAATGTGAATAGAAAAATCAAGCTTACTTCGCGTTTCATTATCGGTGCCCATTTCGTTGCGCGGTTGGGGCCAGGCCCGCTCTCTAGAATCCGCCATATCTTGCTCGCTGCTCGACACGCATTGAACCATCGCCTGCAAAAATAATATTTTACGACCTGTAGGCACATAGGTATGTCACAGTGAACAGTTTAGTTCGAGTGCAGTGGACTAGAATATGAGTACCGTCGGCGCTCTTGGTTCGACGCGTTGTGACTAACTACGACTCGCCAGTCTGCCCCTATCTCCCAGTGGCTTAAAAGATATATTCCGGACTACGACTTTGAATATCACCCTTCCACATATCATCCGTACAGTACATCTACAATTGGTGACCCTTTTATTGTCCGACTGGTAGATACGAGAGCCGGAGCCATAGGAGATACGATAATAAGCCAGTTTACTGACAGAAGACAGAGGAATAAACTGACCGAAGAGTTAGAGTCTGCGGGTTCCGGTGACTCGGTGGTGGTGTCGGCGTAGTTGCCCTGCGTGGAGAGGCAGCGCAGGCGCGGGCTGGCGGCCGGCTCCAGCGCGCCCAGCGGGCTGTGCGTGGTGGTGTCGGGCGGGCTGCTGCCCGACACGTGCGCGCCGGGCGACGCGCCGGGCGAGGCGCCGCGCGCGCGGTTCACCAGCGTCTGCGTCGACACCGAGTGCCGCACGTGCGCGCCCGACGACCCCTGCTCCGCCGTCTCGAACTCGTAGGCCTCCGAGTTCTCCGTTTTAGTTTCGCCCTCGTGCGCCTGCATCCGGCCGAACGGCGAGGTGTGTCTCTCTTCCCTCGGATCTTCGATTGGATTATTCTCCAGAACCTGAATGAGGCTGCGACCCTTTTGAGCGGCGATTTGCTTGTGAGCAAACATAGCGTCCACGTTTGAGCGCGAACAGTTGCTTCCTTGCAGGTTAGCCGCCATAGAAGGTAGCTGAGGGGTGCGAGCGTTCGAGACTAATGTTGTTTGTTGCTGCACTATGGTCGTATTTTGTTGAACGAATGTTGAGTTACGGTTGTTGTTCGCCGAAGCTACTTGCTTAGGGGACAGGGGAACCATCAGCGTTTGCCCCATCTGATTAGTCTGTATGAACTCCTGCGTCTGAACATTGCTGGATCGAACCTGATGAGGACTAGTGTTGAAAGTAACGTTTGTTGGACTCAAGTTTGCGAGAAGAGGACTCAATTGGCTATTAAAAGTTGGACTACTCATCATTACTTGGCTATTCGGCGATAAGAACTGCGCACCTGGACTGTGCGGTGACTGAATTATTTTGCCCTGCTGGTTCTGAGCTCGGATGACCACGCCGCTGTTCGCGCCCGCGGTAAAAACGCCAGGATTCTGTACGGGTGTCAAGACATTTTGTCCGTTAACCGTTTGTATTTGCAATTGCATAGGCATCCCGGTAGAATTGTCCTGAATAATCGTCCCGTCGGCGGTCATTACCATGCCGCTGAGATTTGGCACTATAAACTGCTGGAAGGCAGGGAAATTCGACATGACGTTGTTGGCGTTGTTGATTAAATTGACGGGTTGTAAGAGGTTTATTTGTTGTGACGGTGGCGTGTTTGCAATAATTTGTTGAGATCCAAAGTTGGCCGAATTCCCTTGCCCGTTCATCACGATGTGCGCGGGTGTCCCGGACTTTCCGGGCATGATAGTCAGCGCCTGCAACATCGGCGTCGGCGATATATTATTAGTGGGCGATAATTGGAAACTTCTCGGTGAAAATTGTGGACTAGTGTTATGTTGCGGCGATGAATGCATCATTATGTTATTTGGGTTTTGTTGTGGTGCCGTAATTTGTAAAACGTTAGTAATATTTGCCGCTTGGCCCTTCTTTTTCTTGCTGCGCTTTTTTATATTCTCCGGCGAGAGCATAGCGACTCCTTGCACGAAATTTTGACCATTCTTCACCTCGATTTGTCTCGCGGCCTCCGGTACGTTCTGACCGGGAACCGTCACAATCTGTGGCATCACTTGATTCTGTTGCATAACTTGTCCATCTACAGCCATCATTGGCTGTTGCAAAACAAATGGAGCCGGCAATGCATTAACAACAACCGTGGATTGATTAACCAGAGGCTGCACACCTCCCACTCCTGGAACCACTTGCGTTATCGATGTGGTTACGTTCGTCACAGGATTCGAACTCAGCGCTGACATAGCTGTCGTATGTTTAGGCGGCGGCGGTGGCATTTGGTTATTCGATACGAGTATTTGACCAGTCGACGAAATGACAATTTGCCCCGGAGAACTCCGTCTGCCCATTTGCGATAGGACCGTCGACTGAGCGTTACTCGGGTCCGGCTTCAAAGGCATACTGCATATGACGTTTTGCACCATCTCTAGAGGCGACTTCGATATCATACTCTGAGCCGTCGTGCCCGCGATATGCAACGGGTAGCTGGTCGGTAGGTTGACGGAATTGATGAACGGGTCCGGTTGGTTATTGGGTATGGCGTAGGTGGTCGCCAAATTAACGCTAGGCGGAGGCGGCGGCCTAAAAAAGTTCGCCTGGGACGCGTTTATAGACGTGGTCGCAGTATTGGCCTTGCCCGCCAGCACCGACGTGACGGTGTCTCGCGTGACCGAAAACCCACTCGCCATAGTCGTCACAAACGTCTGCACGTAACACGCCTGTATCAGCGAGTGAGCCGGTCCACCTCCCAGGTGCGGCGGCGGACAGTATCCGGGCATCGCGTTCTCGAATCTTCTCTTGCCCTCCAATCTATACATTTCATGGGGATTTTGTATGGCGCCCTTCATCCCGACCGTCGACATGTTGTCCACATCCATGAGAGTCTTCGCGACGTTCGGGTTTTGTATGAAATGCATCATCTGGCCGACGGACGCAGGCTGGCCGGTCGGTGGTCCCGGTGAGTTGTAGGGATACGACTGGCCGCTGTTCGGAGTTGAAGGGTTGCTGTTCAAGCTGTCACGGCACGAGCCGGGATTCGAGTGAGCCGGACTCGGCAGGGGGTATGTGCAGTTGTTCTGCATTTGGGAATTGTTGCTTCCGCTGCTGTGCGGTGTATCGGTGTTTCGAGAACTATTGGACAATGTGGGCGAAGGCTCCGGCGGCTGCAGTGTCTCGGCCGGCGACACGTTACTAGTGCTGACCACGCCGGCCTGTATCGGTCCACAGTTCTCGCTCATCATAAGATTGCGCTCAATATACGTAGACGACGTCACGGGATTGTCGTCGAAGCCGTGCTTGGGGCTCAGCGTGCTGGAGTGGCCGTCCAGTTCCACCGTGTAAGTGCTGTGTTTCAAATATTTCGTTCGCGTTTGACCGTCGGAAAAATCTGCGCAATGCCCTTTGTATGAAACGCTACAACCCTTACAGCACACGGCGTCTGCGCTTTTCTCCGGTATTAAGCTGCTGTCGGGAGTGTTGTTGGGCGACGGTGACGAGTTGTGCACTACATTGTTTCTGTAAACACTAATCGATTCGCACACTTTGTTGATGTTCCTTAAATGCTTATCGCTTTGTATCGGCGCACCGTACGACCTATTAGGATTTTCGTATTGCAGGCCGTCGTAGGACGAATTTATTCCGACCTGTCGCGAAATCGTGTTGTTCAACAAGGCCGTTTGTTGTGCTAAATATCCGGTAGGATCTTCCATGAATGACGGTACATTGTTACTTATGATCTCGTCGGAAATTCTACCCTTGGATTCCTGCATGAATTTAACACCGTTATTGCCGTACAGCGTAATCTTATTCTCCGAGGGGCTCGACTTCTTTTTGGAAGCTTTACCGTTGGACTTGGTCTTCTTCTTGTTCGGCTCGGTGGCTGGCCATTGTTGATTCATTATGTTATAATGTTGCGGCAACGGTGGTACTCGGGAGCACATCGCGTTGTCGTTTGTAGTATACGAATTGAACAAAGCCGATGCGTCCTCTAAGCTGGTTCTCGAATCATCGTAGTCCGTATTATCCTGTTTCATTAGTTTAGGACTGGGAGTCGTTAAGGCGTTTGAATCGTTGCGTTTCACTTGCCACGGAGGCGTTTTTGCTGAATTTGTTTTAACAACCGATCCATTCTGTATCACTAGCTGACCTTGTGGAACATACTGATGTTGTATTGGAGTTTTATTTGAATTCATAGTCTCAGGTAGTTGTGTCTTGAAACCTTTCATAACGTCGATTTGTTTCTGATTTTGTTGTATGAAAATTTGTTGCTGTTCGTTGATTTTTTGCATTACTTCAGGAGTCAAGGCCTGATTGAGACCACAGAACACTTGAGTTGTGTCTTCCTTCACAGTTTTCAGGGTCTGAGTATGTCCTTGGATGTCTTTCTTTTCCTCAATGACGTTTTTCATATTGCTCGTCTGCTTGTTGTACCCTGTATTCACACCGATAATTTGACCGTTTGTCCCTAACACTGGCAGACCGACGTTCAACGAGGAGTGCAGGTGGCCCGTCGTCGACTGATTCTGTTTTTGCACAGCTTCTAAATGTTCTTGATGATGCGTTATCCAGCCGCTATTGACTGTTAAGTAATGGGAGCTTCTCTGAATTTGCGTTTCCTGCTTTATCTCCGTTTCTTGTGTTATCACACTTGTATGCATATTTGGTTGTAGAGACTGGTATTGGGGTAGACTTTGCAGGTTCGCGTGACGTTGCGCCACCGTCCCGGACGATCCCGCCGGTTTCACCTCGTGATCATGCGACTGGGACTGGAATTGTAAGGAAATGATAAAGTAAGTTAACTAAACAAATGTAAGTAAAGTAAACACAACAACACTATAGTTCTTATTAAAAATGGATAAACATAAAACCCAGAAAGACAAATGTAAACAAACGCTCGAGACATTATTATTAATACAAAACGTGAAACAGTTGAATACCTTAAGGTCGTCGAGAGGTCGTTCTCTCTGGACCATCAGCTGAGAGACGCTGATATTCGATAAATAGCTTGTCCGCTTCTTCCCTTTTTTCTTTTTACTCACTTCCATTGTCGCTGCGAAAACATATAGAACATTAATTAGAGTTGCTCTAACACCAACAGTAAATTTAATACCACTTACAATATAAGCGAAAAATTAATATATACTTTTAAGAGGAATTAAAAATATCATTATCTCTACTGTGTTTGAAGACAGGTCTCGATAAAAAAAAACTGTAAGACTATTTCGACTTGACTTCTTGTTGTTGCTAATTTATACCATCTAATTGTACGGCACATTGCAGGCATATAGACTATTGACGATAACTTATGCTAAGATCTTAAAATAAATAACGATAAAGTAACAAGTACAGGAGGTATTTGTTACAAATGTTCATCATGAAGTAACCTTCATTGCTTTACGACAAGCGAACGGAGACTTGCCCATAGTGAATGATAAAAGGTTCTAAGTCCAGAACAGCGTCTGCTACTTTCAAACACTATTTGGATTCCTATCTATTGCATTACTTTAAAATAAATTAAGAAGGGTAGACTATTTTGGTCCTATTGAATTTCATAAAGATAGGTCGCGAGACTATCTCTAGCTGACTTTGCATCGCTCTCCAGACGCCCTTTGAGACATTTGAAAGACAATGAACTTGTAAAATGATATCCCAAACTTTTTCAAAAGTGACTAATGAATTTAACATCTAAATTTATTGTCTTCTTTAACCTCAACTACAAAATTGAACAAAAGGCAATTAAAAATACTACCTTTGTTATAATTGATAATTAATGGTATTATTACTTAGATATTTCGTTACATTAATTATCAAAATACGTAATCACAATTCGTGGGCCAATTGTGCCATATTAAATGAATAACCTAATTCCATTAAACAAACATTACGTGCCACCATGTTTTAATGTATGTACTTATACAGCAAGTGTATACAGTAACATTATATTTCTGTAATAGCATAAGATGTTTTCTAATACGTAGGTGTGCTACAAATGGCATTATGGAACATAATACCGCAGTCGAGACGCGTTATAAAGTACACAAGCGTAGCACTGCGCTCTATTACGGAATTATAAAGTCGTTATACAACTCCCTGCGTGCCCACAGACATCAATAAATCAATGGATGCAGGAAGTTTCTATTCTATATTAATACCTCTAATAGTTCTAATCTTATAACAGCAATTGCTTGATTGCTCTTAGCTTGTTACTTTCATACAACGGATTGTATAACATTATATACATTATATGTACATATGCAATTACGTTCTATTTTAATATCTGCTACAAGAGAATTCTTATTTTCTCTTACTAAAACATTAAAAATATTATAACGTTAACAATTAAAGAATTACTAGCTCTCTAAATACAAAATATCAAGGTAATAAATATGAATGTCGAACAAAGCAGATTTATTTTACAAAACATAAATTAGGTCACAACCTACCTCCAAACTCCTTCTATATTCAGTATACAAGTATCGATAAAGTCCGTAACAACTTAAAAGAGCTCGAAAATTATGCAAAGGGAGTAATTCAATAGCGTTTCATAATTAGTGAGCGAGCCAAGTATAATACCGTTATCTATTTGCACATTATCTGGCAGATTTGCAATTAAAATACGAGTTGTATGCGAAGTAAGACGGGCGAGGGTAGGGTGGTCTCCTAGGCGCCAGGGCGCAGTGGGCTCAATGGGCGCAGTGGGCGGCGGGCGGCGGGCCCGGGCGGGGTGGCGGCGGCGGGCGGCCGCGACTCGTCAGATCAATAGTCGGCGGGGAGCGCGCCCACGCCACCGCCCGCTCTGCACCACCGCCGATTGTTTCAAATTACACCCGCCCTTTGTTCCCGCCACTGATCGAGTCGCCAGCGTTTTTGTTTGTTCTAAACGGTCCACTTCCTTTACGGTAATTACACAATTCTGCGGCCCGTCATGTAGACTTGCCGATTCACCGCTACACCCCGCTGCCCGCCCTGTGCGCAATCATTTACTGTGCCACTTTTGTCCATTGCGCAACGAGGTAATCCGTAAGGATGAAATTTGTTATTTCAATTAACGGAATTCCAATACTGAATTGAGATTTGAAATTCATTAATTTACATTTTATAGATCGATGACACTGCAAGGTAATGCATCAAATAGACAATGACCTATTTACGAAATCATTGAGAACAATTAATGAGTAGTTTATTCTGGAGTTAAGTGGCGATCACAATCTTTAAATCATTAACGAAGGCCGTCTCAAACAGAACTAAATAAATAATACGTATTTGAATATGCGTAATATGAAAATGTTCAGTCAGAGCCTTTGAACATCTTGTAAAAAAACTAATATCGTAGCTGCAGTGACAAGATCTAGTGGGTATAATAGTAAAATCACGTGGAGAAACATGGGTGGCGAGAAGCGTGCGTGGACCGCGGGGGGTGTCGGGTGCAGTTTCAGGTTGTTACTCCCGGACGGACGGCTGACGAAGTGCAGTTACCCGCTATTCATGCCGCACTAAATGCACCCCGCGCGTCCTCCCCTCGGCTGCCACTTAACAACAAAGAGACCGCTCTACCCTCTTTGTTACAAGAAACAACTTCGTACTACGAACGACCACTTTTCAGTGTTACTTTAGTCCCTCGGGGACGAATAGTTGTCGAGCGGCATTTCTGTATATCTATTCAATGATACCTTATTAAACGAAACGATAATAGAACCATAAAAATGTAATGTGACATAGGTACAAAGATGATCGAAGAACGTGTTATTGTTCGCGCAATGTAATCGCACCACATGTTTGCTAATAGTATAGCATCAACGCGTGTATGAATGCACTTTGGTTGAAGTCGGGCGCGGTACGGCAGACCGTCTATTTCCCGGGTAATCCCATTGGGTTCACACTCGTGTAATTGGATGAAAGGGGGCCGAGCGAGATTGCGCCCGGAAGGCCTCTCCGCTAATCGGATGATAATGCTCTCGTCGTATAAACGTTGTTACGAGATCCTTACAATTAAGAACTCAACGACTATCTCCTAAGTCAATAGCAAACTTGATAAAAGGATAAAATTCAGAGGTGAAAATATTTACGTGTGTCACTTGCAGTTACTACGTGAATAAGTACTAAATAATTTAACATGTAGTTAAATTTTTATGTTTTAAAAGTATATTATAGTCTTATTATAAACCGGTAATACCAAAACATTCTTAAAATCGAGCTGTCGAGTGATTGATGATCGCGACTGTGATTTAACGAACGTTGTCGAGGAAAACGCTTTGATGCTCCCACATCAAGGTTGTTAGATAGCCTTGTGGGAAATGGGACAGTCAATGCCAAGCCACCCTATTCTATGAAATGAAATTCCGACACAATTCTGTACGGTGCCTACTCGGGGACAATCATCGAGTTGACAGGTGATACGAGGGTCGCATTGAATGTAATAATGTTTGATTGATACGTCCATTAAAGATGAGGATTTACCTAATAAACTACTATTTGAATATATTGTAACATCAAATAAATGTCTTTAACACAAGTGTTACAAAGTTCAACGAATGCCCGTTGTACATATTATCATCGATTAATACATTATAAATATGTAAATGCTTATTCTTACTCACACTACATATAGCACATTAACAATTTTTTTATATTTGTCAGTAACTTTGTCACTTATATTCTTAAACACTAAATGTTGGTCGCGAGAAATTTATAAATGATTCTTTCCAGAATGTGGCACTCTCCAATGAGATTGATTTCACTAGACACATAGACACATCAATAGTTTTCAGTTAAATCAGTCTTCCGTTAATTCCTATAAATCATCTCAATCTCTTAGATTACACGAAATTGATGTTATATTAATTTTTTTAAGGTACCGATATTTTACTTCATTCAAAAATCATTATAGCAATATTCTATCTTATAAACATATATAAGATAAACGTCACTTGATTTAATCTTAGTCGTATACCTGTTTTTAATTGTATACATTCGTTTCAAAAGAAGTAGGATTTTTAAAAAAAAGTCGGAATGGAGTGATTAGATGGAAATAAAGTAACAAATTTGATATTCTTTCTATGATTCAGTCATAATAAAATAGTAGACCAGTTTATCAAAGTGATGCGTTACTTTAAATTTTTTGTTGAAGCATTACAAGCAACTATAGAAACAAGTGTTATTATTCTAACAAGAAACTAGTTAGGTAGATATAAGCATTTGCTTACATTTAGCCGTGTAACGTAATACAAAACCATGTAGCCTTGAGTAAAACTTGTGATCATAATTATTCTAGTAATCGCACAGATAATGTAATTTATAAGGTCGATAATTATATACACATTTGACAGGAATATCGATCCACCGCTTGCACCAGATAAGAGACTTGGTATTTGTCATTACACTAATAATACTTAATGACGATTTATAAATACATCATACGGAAATGCTTTATTTTAATTATGATTTCTTGTACAATGTTATAACTGATAATGCACGTATCCTTTATTAAGGGATACCAACCAAAAGAAAATTAGCATCAGTACAAATTTGGATTGATACATTTCTCTCCTATTAAAGACATGGAAGATTTTCCGGTCAGCGAACATTATTCTGTTTCGTAAACGCGAAGGATGTTAACATATTTCCTCCATTTTCCGCTCTAAATGCAACAACAATACCGGAAATCAAATATGGGGTTAGGGGAACTGAATATTATGAATACGCAAGATACTTATGTATGTTAAGCTTAGTCGCTAAACGCAAATTAGTTACGCGAACCCCCCCATTAGACAGACTGTCTCGAACTATTAACTTACCAAGGTTGTACTTAACAAGGAAACTATAAATGTCACTTCAATAATACAGAATAATATAAAGGGTTTTTGTGCTGTTTAAGTTTTTGCGTTTCTAATTTGCTTTATAAAATTTTAACCTAAAGTCTACGTCCACCGACAACTGCAGTCTTTGTTCCACCAACCATCTTTCATTCATAATGTCCGTTTGCTATAACTTGAAAAAGGTTTTTTGAATTAATTCATCTCACCTTGTACACCAATCAAAAGGAACAATAACCTTTTAATAAATTTAGATGTTTAGATAATAAACTAGGCGGAGTTCGTATTTTTTGTTGTACAAACTATTGTTATTAAAAAAAAAACAATTAAAATTCGATAAGCTGTTTTTTACCTAAGCTTTCATGAAAAATAATATTTACATGTTTGTTTCATATTTTAACTCAAAACGATTAACGTAACCTTCGAAGGCGGTAAAAACAGTGATTAATATCAAACGTATGTAGGTATGTACATGTGTAGTAAATGTACGTAAGCAGGTATGAAGATTTAAACTTTGTACGTTTTTTTTTTCAATTCAACGCGTTTTCATTTAATTGCAATATCAAGACATTTAATAGTAATCAACGTATAAGTGAAATTTAAGAATATAATTATCTTAAAGGGGCAGGTAGCAGACATGACTAATCCTTATCCGTATTTAGTATTTTCAATGATTTGACAGGGAAACTCGTGATGGTTAATATAATATGCAGAATTTCGAAGCTAGAGTTATACCTAAAGATTGATTCTGCCTTATAAACAACGACTTACCCTTTTTCGGTTCTATCTGCGGCGGCGGCGGGGTGGCGGGCGAGTGCGCGCGCGCCTGCAGCGTGGCCAGTAGTTTCCGTTTGTGATTACACAGTTTCGTCAGCTCCGCCCCCGAAGCCGCTTGATACGGCTTGCTGACCACCTAGAAGATGAAGGATTAATAGATAAAAGATCGAAATTAAAACATCAAATAAAAGCAATACATTTTTCTAAAAATTATTTTTGAAATTTTTTTTTTTCAACGTAATATGTATTACTTATTTATTTACAAATTATTGTACACCATTATAATATTAAAACAATAAAGATTTTTAAATGAGTTTGGATAAACCGCGTATAATGGGTACTCAGGCGCTACCAGCCCCCTTTTTGTATTTTCCAAATTGGCGGGAAACGGTTACCTTCACATATAGGTACCTACATGCCACGGATCCGTTAGAATGTCGCGGTGTATTGTTGCAAATGCATCGCTACCCACCGACATAACGATGCCGTTTTCTGGTTACGGAAATGCTATTTATGCCCCTTTTATGGTATGTTCGGTATCCCTTACAATACATATTTAAAACACCCAAAATACGGGCGAGCATTGTGTTACGAGATTTAGGCCCTAACGTTAACTTACGAACAGACCACTTGCTTATTTTGCATATTTATGATTTAAGTTGAATTAATTTCTTAAAAGCCACACACCTTAATGCACCGCGGTTTTGGTCTTAATTGGAAAAATCCATGTGTATCCAAAGTCAGTAGACGCTAAAATTTCCTCATACAATTGTTATAGGAAAGTATGAAGTACAATAAAAACCATGAGTAGCATGAAGTGAATAGAAAAGTAGTGTACAACAGAACACAAAGTGCGTGTAATATAGTAGTTATGCTTCTTGATTTATCATTATGCGCGCC
>DWEM01001739.1:0-13534 GCA_018245935.1 Agara belti belti
AAGTACAGAGGCTATATCGGACTATAACCGGATAAAACGCCACGGCGGTGATCGCTCCGGTATTTGTCGGGACCGAGGGACCACTTGTGCATATTCCGCGTTCCCGACACTGTTATTCCCAAGGCCACTGCAGTCCAGGTCTGCTTCGGTTATGGGAACTTTTTTTTGACGTTGGGGAAATCTTCGTAAAATACCCGCGGACTCTTACGGCAAGAGTTCGGGATAAGTGTGATTTCTACCCACAAAAAACACCCCGTTGACCATCCAGCGCATATTGGGAAAGGCACTGGGATCTCCTAGGACAGCGGCCAGTGCCTCCCTTGCGCTCTTGACCAACGGGTTCATATCGACACTACAGTACCCAATCAGCTCTAGGCTCTCTAGGCATCGGAACCTAAGCCTAACAATACAAGGTAAATGAACTGACCTGTTCTGTGACGCAGGTATGCGCTACTTCCCGTCCAACTGCAGGAATTTCCCGAGTTAAGATTCGCTAGTAAATTTGGCTTTGTTAGGTCCATAGCCGAAGTAATTCTGCCTTTCTGAACCACAGTGGCCAGTGATATAGACGTCTCAATAGAGTGACACTGCGTCTAGTCCGAAACGAGGCTTTCCTAATTAAAATAGTTCTTAAATCAATTCATATTTTCGACACCCGAATATGCTATAAATTATTATTTATATTTTATTCTTTAAACATATTTTAACTTTAATATGTTGCCCCCGTACAATCTTTTGTAATTCGTTTTGGGGCAAGATTTAAAAAAATGTAAATAGAAAGTGAACTCTGCTAGCCTCTATTTTTATATTTAGTATTATTAAGCTACAATTAGTATCGTTGTATAGTAATAACTAGAAAGAGGATCACAAATGATATGCGATAAAGAATATTACATAATTGAATTCTCGCTAGCTAACATACTTACTGATGAGTAACTAATATTTTTTGGAATGCATGAATAAAATGTATACATTATCTGATGAGCGAACGTTAACAATTGTCGCCTGACCCAAATCCAACGGATGTTGCAGTTTTCGGACGAAATCGGGGAAAAAACACGTAAAAAGAATTCGGTTTAACTCTATAAGTGGCAACGTATGGAACAGAGAAGGCATAGAGCCGACTTTGTTATAATAAAAGATCTGTTCTTGTTTATAATGTCATAAATATTTATATATTAAGTCGTTGGTCGAAAAGCAAATGTATAGGCAGATTACTTCATGTGATCAAGTAGCCAATTCTTTTATAAATATTGACAGCTTCAATACATAACTTATGAGATCACTCGTATATGACGTATGAAGGCGCTTATAGAAGCAATAGTATGTTTGCGCTCAAGAAATTAAATCTGAATAAAACTATTCTAACAATGTTGTATGAATTTTAGTTCTTTGCAAGTCAAAACGATCGAAATAAATAAACTCGAATATTATTTCGAACTTTGTCAATCAGCACTTGACCAGTGACGTATGACCTTAAAAGGTCTCAATACGAGAGGAAATCCTTATCCAGAATTCGATGAGTAAAAGGGTAGAAAAATTAACAAGTCTTAACTCGTAATAGCACAAACGCTACGCCATTTGTTTCCTTATACTGAACAATGCTTTGAAATAAATCTATGAATCGGTGCGTCGTCGAATAATAGCAATTTTTTGCCAAGTGCGTGCTGACGCAGGTGTCTTTTTGCTCCGAAGAAATGAAACCTGCTTCGCACGTAAACGCACATTACACGTAGCAAATATTCGTTATATTTGCATTTTAAGTAAAACATCCATATTAAATGATTGAGCGACTTTTAAAATGTACATCGCGATTTCACACTAATTTCTGTTTTAGTTATGTACAGTTGTCGAGTTGTTATTGGTTCTTTCATTCATCAAATATGTATTGCATATCCTCAATAAGCTAAATATTTCATTAATACGATTTGCTTTTAAGACTAACATTGGTCAAAATATATTAAAAAAATTATTTAAAAAAAATATTTTTGTGCTACCTGCCCTACCTCGTTTCGTTATACAATTAACAATTAAATAGTGATTATTTTAAAAACATCGCATAAAGGTGTTAATTTTTTTTTTTTATAAAAAGTCGTAATCAATAGGTAACGAGACAGTGTCAGCAAAATTCAAAATCGTTGTCAATTCACGCGACATTATTATTTTGAGTTCACGGCCCCGTACAACACAGCACAACACTTGCCGTTATCCGTGTCAATTTTCGTCCCACTTTGACCATATTTCCTATTGATTATATTTTTAGCATTGTTAATTTTAAACCGCAAACATGTTTAAATTTAGAACTCATTTATATGGCTGTACCTATATATACAAGTGTGTTCTCAAACAGCTCACTGGCTATAAAGAAAAAAAAAAATCTCTCATGAGAACGGTTTTTTATAAATGTGGTACCTATTTATAAAATGTACTAATAATTATATTATTAGTTAGACAATGATTCATTTGGTTTTTTGTTAACCACGTATTCGGTAACATCGCTAATCTCTTATTCGAATACGTAAGATTTTTTCTTGGAATTGTAAAACCTTATTATATGTTACAAATACAGTAACGTTCAGCAAGGCGTGATGACACGTGGTATTAAATTTAATTATACTCACACACCTTTACATAGGTAAGGAAATATATTTTTAAACTGATATCAAGCTAATAATAGCCTGTGTAGTATAAAACAAATCGGTGCCACATATATTAAAATTTGTTTGAATATAAAGTCCGAAAATTCGACTGATTCACAAAAGAAATTTATATCAAGTTCCTTTCAATCTCTGTTACCAGATATAAAACTTAATAACGCTTATGCTGAAGTTTCTAAACCGCAAGACCTACAAATTGTAACCTACCTGTTAGAACAGGACCGAGTACGGAATCTACGCACTAAGTTAAAGATGATAATAGATGTCCAGCTACAAAGTTGACCCTCTATGCTCCTTGTATTTACCCCCAAGAGTGGTGACTCGAAGGTGTACGAGCGCCTAAGTAGAGAGATTAGCCGGAGAAAAGTCACTTCAACATTTGAAGAATCAGTTAGCACTCGTCGCTTATAACTGAAATCTATCATTTTTTTTTTGAATTATCGTTCCGAATTAAAATTGAACATTTAAAAAATAATACGCATTGCCAAATTCAATAGATTGCAGCCGAAAAAGAGCCATTTGAAAAACGAAACCATTTAAAGATTGATAGCGTAGCCTTTATAGGGAGGGTGTGAAAAATCACAAATTATCACTCGTTTTAACTTTTTACCGCGGCACTTAAAACATCACCTTCCCCTATCTATCTATCTTAGATAAAGATACCGCTCCCATGATAAATGAATTTGGGTGGAGCGAAATTGTTAATTATGTTACACGCATTATTAAATTTGATGTACAGTTTTTTAGAATCGCGTACCAGGACACCAAGAACATAAAGTGTAAATATTTCTCACAAAAGTACAGCTGACAATTCGTTCAGAAATTGAACATGAAGTGTCATATTGACAATCGAATTATTAACTTATTTATTAATTTTGGACCAAATATAGGGATTTACAAACCAGTTGCTTCATCATAAATGTTAAACTTTTTTGTTCTCGACACTTTTTTCATTTTTATTTTACATTTTACTCAAATTAAATTCATTTGTTTTATTGCAGGCACATAGTTTTTTTTTGGTTATTGGTTTATACAAACCCATTTTATTTTTTTATTTCATGAAGGAGGTTCATTTTTAAACGAAAATATAAAATTACAACTGTAAAATTGCGTGGCACACGAAATGCGTATCGTAAAAAGTGATTTCTTACAATTTACGCGGAACTCAAATATCGAAATGCTTCATGAATTAAACACATATTATTTGACAATTTAATCTTTTTTCAATCTTGAGCGCAATTGTATGGCGATTGGATACAAAGCAAGCGTCACAAACGAAACGCTGTCTATCTGTGCAAATTGTTGTTTTTCTCTTGGAACCTCATAAATTGTTAGTTTTAAAAGAAGACACGTATATATATTTTTAATAATAAAAAAAAACTACAACCCTAACTAGATAGCTAAATTATTAGGCTATTTGAAACAGTTTATTGAAGTGGTAACTTGCGTTATACATAAACATCACAAAAATATCATCTCCATCCTAGTCTTTTATACACGAAGTACCTACCGAACAGCGTTACAAGTAAAAAACTAAATATTAATATTAAAATAAAGCATACATTGTTTAAGTAAAAAATATGCTAATTTTGAAATAGTTGCTGTTAAATAATGAGTATTTTAACGATAAAATTTACATTAGTAGCTATTTTTGGCGAACGATAATTACCCGAACGTTGCTAAAAAAAAACATTGTTACCTCGCTAATTAGATTTCGTTGGTTCACATCTAAGGTTAGAGTTGGCTAAACGTGTGTTCTCGTCAATTGTGTTTTTTTCTACAATTCACCTTGTGTACATTTTTAAATTGTTTTTCACAATCTTTTTTTGCATTACAACCGTATTAGTTCAAATTGTATAAAGGCACTTTTGGTTTACATATAAAGTGAATGTATTAATTCGAAGTATTTTATAAATTTATTCAACGAAACTTCCATACACAGTAATACATAGTATTTCAGATGTTTCTTGGGAGATTAACCATATTTTTTTTTTCAATCTGCGTTCCTCCATGTTTTAATATCATCACTGGCCAGCATCGCGACTTACGAATGCAGCCATCTTAATAAAAACTCAATCAGAATATGATTTAACTGTTTAGTATGACGCAGTGTTGAGTTGAGACTAATTACAATTAATGTTTTAACAGATATAGGAGTACTAATTGTTATGATTGTTATAAAAACCAATGAACGCTAACAATAAAAAAACAGCAAAAAGACGCATAAACGAAAATTCTTAGATAATTAACCACTAATCATCAAATTTTTCGCGGTAGGTATTTTTTTTATTGCATTTTCGAAATTTCGCGTTTTGAACCCGAGTTTTAGATATCATTTCGTTATTTATTTATTTACACTTTATTGTACCACATGACTATACCTAAAACCCTCTCACTACGAGAGGAGACTTGCTTCTAGCAGTAAACTAAAAGAGCCCAAAAAAGTATCACATAAAGCTTGGATGTGAGACGGGCGAACTGAATGCTTAGTGACATTTTATACCTGTCACCCCAAACTGATAGTTTTAATAGTTAATTATGGTAAAAATTATACCTACTAAAACGACTAAACTATTATAAAAATTTTACATAATTCAACGCATTACGTAATTCGAGAAACATAATCTCTCGGTTTTCTGTTAGTTAAAAATGATCGTTAACATTAAACCAATCTATTCTCTTACGCCGTACGTCCCATTGTTTCACTTTGTCCTCTAAGATACTAGTTACACATACGAGCTGGCATCGTATTGTTTGCTTTTCACCAGATATTTGAGACAACGCAAGAGTACAAATAATATCATACATTATCAATAATGATTAATTTCTTTACATTCGCATTTGTAGTTACAAAATGTGTGTATCTTTTAGATATACGTCAACCAAGCCAGATTTCCTTAACAGTTACCCATGGTCATTGTCAGTTGTATTAAAAATTTTATCTGTGGATATAATAATTCGGTAAAGATACCATACATACTTTTCTTCTCTGTGTGTCAACTGGTTTTTTTTTTTGTTTGGTAACTTGGAGTTTTTTTTAAATGTATGTTTGAATTTCGAACAGAACACTTAATTCGCGAAATCCTTTTATAATTGACATATACCTACGCCTGACAAGGAAGCTATCTGCCAAACGGAGATAATTTTTCATATTTACATTTTAACAAATATTTGATTCGACAACAATTACCTTATTTTGGCTAATTTGATACAACGGATCCTCCTTCTTGTGACGAGTGCAAGAAACTCCCTTATATTCTTACCTATTATTGTTATTTGTTACCTTCGTAATTCCGTACATTCGTTGTACAAAGTATTAATCGGATTTAGCCCTTACATTCGCAGGCAAGCAGATTAGCCTCTTGTGAAATTGAGCCGTCATTAGTAAACGCTGATTTCGCTAATGTACGAGCAACAGATCTTATTGTTGAGAAATACTTGGACATTAGCGGAATCGTAATCCATGTAGCTACTACCTATCTAAGTCGTAGGTCGCGCAGGAAAACATTGAAATAGAAGAAAGATCAAAGAGGTACACCTTGTTTCACATATTGAACTTTTGCTATTGCTGATTACTTAAAATTTTTACAAACCGATGTTAATATTATCTGTTAATATTATCTCTGCTAGTCACAAAAATGGTTGCTTGGAAGAAATTTCGCTTTAGCCGCGCAGGTTTGAAAAATGATTTTTATAAATATTATCAATAATACTTTATGATAATAGTCCTTGGGTAAACAAAGCTTTAGATTAAACTTAAAAGTTCTTCAAACAAAACTTGATTCTTGAATTAATAATGTACAATATCGTGGAGTACTTAAGGCACTAGATGGAGACAGTTATGGGATTAATAAAATAATTTTATTATATCTAAATTATTTTTAATAGATTTAATTATAATAATTTAAAGTTTTAGTATGTAAATAGATATAGTAACTATAGTATACGTTGATTGAAATAAAGATTACCTATTATTATTTTTAAAATATGCAAAATTTTAAAACAAAATATTACTTTTTATATTTAAAATAAACACAATCAAATTAATAAAAATTTTGCACGAATATTTTTTTGTAGTTTTGCCACTGCCCTCAATGCCATATGGCTTTGACCGCATTTGGCTATTTTACAAAATAGGTAGGTACGTATAACAGAATAAAAAATTCAGGGTAAAAACGGTCGAAGAGGCGTACCGAAGGCGGCACACTTCCAAATCACAAATGCGCGATTTTTTCTCTTTTATATAACAAAGGCAGCTGGTCTTATGCCTTGACCACTCATGAGGTTTTGAAGGGTCATGTTAAGCGATATTACGATTGAAGTGGTTTCCAAAAACCTCCGAAACACCAGATGTCGAACACAAGGTTTTTTATTTCGAAAATATTATGTCCTTAAACAAACACTTTACCTATCTAAATCAGTAAAAAGTATTCAAAGTAACAGATTAAATAGTAATTAAAGTTCCAAAAAAAGAATTACGGATTTACGTAATGTATATTTATAAATATCAAATTTAAAGATAAACACGTTAATGTACAGAGAGGAAAAAAATGTAATATCTCACTGAATTACTCCAACTATTACCACATGCGTCATCATTTTTATCATTTTAATTATACCATTTGCTTTAAATGTTAACATTAGACAAATCAACGGGTAATAAGTTTTTCTCGTTAATGATTTCCTTGCCTGAAAACGAGAATATCGTTTGCCTATTAGAAATCTTCGCGTCCAAAAAACTTTAAAAGTCAGTTATGACATTTGTATTTGTATTTCCATGTACTTTTCTTTTTAAAAAATCTACTCTGTTAACTAGAGCATTTGTAAAATAATATATAGACGCTTCTAGGTATATTATACCTACTGATATGCTTCTAAGCTATCACTATTTCTTCTGAACAGACACATTATAGATATACCAAAAAGCAAGACTGGCAGTAAATAGCATTTTGAAGTTTACTTGTGAAGGAATATATAACTACTCGGGAAGATTTAATAAACCGGTAAGTATATTGGAGATTTTCGTTTTTGGCTGATTCTCGGAAGCGGCCAAAACGCGACACTTGCTTAATCTGCCATCGCAGATGCCATTCTATTATTTCCCGTCACGACACGTGTTCTCATCTGTTTCGAATTTTTAACAAAAAAAAAAACTACAACACGATCTCAATCGTAACTCGAAAAGTAATCGCAAAATCAAAGCTTAATGGCAGATTAGTGCACGTGCAAATCAATAACAAATACGTAGGCAAAATACAGATTAGTCGCGGTGCTGCGTACCTAAGTCTTAGGATATTTAATCGGTTACAGATATTTACACTGTCACAAATGTTTAATCTGTCATAAATATTTAATCTGTCGTAAATATTTAATCTATCACAAACATTAAAACCTGTTACAGATTATATACTTAGTGCTCTAAAACAGATGCACCTCAGCTCGTACTGTGATCTGCAGCATAGGGGACTTCAGATAAGACTGGGGTTTTTACCAACCATGTCCAGCTGACTCTTCTAGGCTGCAGTTATTGTAATATACAGCTCAAATGACCCAAACGCGATGAGATAATCACATATATAATAATAATATATAATATCTTTATTTTGGACAGCAATCATAAAGCATTATAATTACAACGTGATTATAACAAGGAAGTTGAGCCATATTGTACTACATATTAAATTGTTTTGATTCCAATATAAAAATCAACATTTGGCTCATCCACAATGACGTCAGTCCGAGGTTTTCAAAAATACATTTTTTACAATTCAACACGATAATAACAAGATATTTTCCAACGCAAATGCATACTTTTTATGGACACGGAAGTTAAAACTGAACTGCGAATTAAATAATTATTTTTAGTGTGTCTCGCGAATTTTGATTTTATTTTAAATTTAGAAATGTCAAAATTGATACGTAGAGTTCTGGTTGGAAAGAAAAGTTCACTATATTATTTATTTTTTCAATAATTGATCCTCTAAGCAGAACAGTCAGTTGAAAATAAAAATAAAAAATACACCAGCGTTATTGGAAATTAAGGTTTGTTACACCAAGTTTTTTAAACATGCCCCAAGTAATAGGGGTACAATTTTATACCCTACTAAAAATAATATTGCAGTGTATGAAATAAATGTGTATCATTTTTAGAGATCATTAGAGCAGTAGGCAAGTTTTTGTTATACTTATTGTACATTTACAATTATTTTGGTTTCTTAATTTTTTTTATGGCACATAAAAACTTTCAAACTGACAAAAACTGTAGCCTTGAGCACACTTATGTGTAAAAAATTAAAAACACAACGCTACTAAAAATAACTTACAGCACGTTTCAAATTGTAAATTAATGCATGATTTTAAATGATAAGATCGAGTGTAATAATTCGCCGACACCTTGAGATCGAGTAACGTAAAACAATTCTTTTTTTTTTTATAATAAAAAAGACGAGGTAACCGCAGTCAACAATTTTTTTTCTATGTATCTCTTATCAATCCGTTGCGTATCTCACCCTCGACGATCAGTAATGAATGCACGGATTGGAAATTCAAATGAGACTCGCCAAATTTATGGCCGTACGCTCCCTCTCGCTTATATTACACCCTCTTCCGTCACATTTGTATGTATTTAAACATATATACGGAGCGATATATTCTGTAATTCCTATATACTCTTATGTTGGGAACGTGATTTTTTTTAATTAGCCGGAAACTTTGTTACTATGGGAAATTACTCCGTACAGGCGAGAACAAACGAAGTGCGAAGAGTTAAATATACTTACGTTTATTAATACTTTATTATACACACTAGGAAGTTACAAGCCTCTGATTCCTAGTACAGTTACAAAATTACGTTTGACTTACTTCGTGGTCGAGTGGTTACAGAGCCCGACTCCAAAACTGGAGATCGTGGGTTCAGGACAAACGTTTGTGTGAAAATGAAAATATGTCATATAAATGTTGTACTTATCTATTTACATATGTTGTTCCTAACTTATTTCTGTACTGAGGTTTACTACATCTGTGTTACTTCTTAGGTTATTAAATATTTTATATATATATAGGTATTTATTAGTTTATAATATTATTCAAACTATGCACCCTACCTCACTAATTTTTTTCTATTATGTCCTCCTCCCAAAGGCAGTCTGGAAGAGATCGCTTAATAGCGATAAGACCGCCATATTGTACTTTTAAGTTGTGAAATTCCTGTAATTTCTTTTTAATTTTCGGTGCAATAAAAGAAATAAATAATAAAATAAATATTGTATTCTATGTATTTAGGTATGTTTATCTGCTGTTATACATGGTTGGAAAAATATTTTTCCGTTTTTTTTCTGTCAAGTGTCTTTTAATAAAAAATATAAGCAACTGGAAACAGAAACGAAGGACATCGCCATTGAGAGCATTTTTGGAAAAAAAAAAATTAAATGCCAACGCATTGCAATTATTATTTTAAGATGAATCCCCGTCAAGCAATGTCGGGATTATTTATTTAAAAGAAAGTTTTTATTGTGAAAAAACGCGGAAAGGAAATGCAAAAACCGTGTACCTTCTGGCTGTCCCTTAACAGTCACATGCACACAGCGTTTTTAAATGTTCAAAATTTAAAAAAAAATCCTCCATAACCATCTTTACCGCGGGCTGGAAATCTTTTGTCAATGGCAAACATGGCAACCTTTTGTTCGTTTATTTAGGGCATAAATCTTAAAATATGTTGCAAATTGCAAATTTAATCCTTTTACGGTCTCGGCCTTTGGAACATTTCCCTAATAATTTCGGACCGTCCATAGTAAATCGACCGTTATGGTAGAGGGTATTTAAAAATATATCCTTTTCCCATACTTGCAGTACTAAAGAATATTTTATAAATATTGCCTATTATATTGTAAAAGGTACGAAAGTAGCTTAACAATAAGTTTTCCACTCCGGAGGCTCTGGGGATCGAATCCTGGCACTCGCCTCTGGCTATAAAATGATTTCATATCACTAATTAACCCGCCTTTATTCGAAATGCCTATGAAGCTTAGTTTTCGCTCTTGTAAGATCAAATCAAATATGTTTGATAAATAGGTACCTAATCGTTGTTTCCCTACCCAATAGCCCCTTTTAGACTTACCCAAATATGTTTTAATTGTTTTATGCGTAAAATTAACATGAGTAATATTTGTAACCGTTATTAACACAGCAATGTAGTCACAAAATAGGACCGAAGCCGCCCGAAACGCGCAGTACATCATCAGCCGACAGAATTACGGAAGAATGGAACATCGTCCCAAAGTAATATAAAATGCAAATGGCAATCCTTTATTGATACACATTTTATTACTCACCTCATTGTAGTTTGAGATGACAAAAGCGTAATAAAAAATTAAGCCCGCCATACTTCGGTCCGAAATGCAAATCCGTCGTCAGTATGCAAATAGACGCTTCTACAACAAAGGTGGTACGTCCGACGACATCGCCAGTCGTAAAAAGCTTAGAAAAACGCACAAAGAAATTGTTCCAGATATTACCGAGGCAACGGTACTTTCGTCCGGCCGCGGTAAAAAAGGGTTGACCGTCAACAAACTACAGTTTTTGCTACTTTTTGCCGAACGAAATCCTTTTAACTTGATTAATGGACAATGGTATTAATTTTAGTCGAGCTGTTTAGTTAAGACCGCTTTCTCCGGACCAAGTGTTCTAACGGTTTTCAAATCTTTCATCTAACCGGGGCAGTTCTTTTATAATATTCACTTGTTTCCAACGGTCTTATTTAAGAAACACACTTACTGCGATATTTATAAATTTAGATCCGTTTATTTTCATTTGTGATGATTTTTGTAATTAAAAAATATGTGTGTGTCATGAAAGAAGCGAAAATTCTTTTAATTTTATTATTTACTAAAAAATCCCTTTCATTATTTAAAATACATTTAACAGGATAGGAAAGAAACTATATCTACTAACAAATTAATTATTCTATTTTAATAATTAAAATAATTAATGTAAACTCTAGGAAAAAAACCTTTCAAACATAAGATAGGAATATTTTATGCAGTTTATAAATACATTTGTTCTTAATTTAAAAAAATACTAATCAAACTTTTCATTTAGTACAGGCTGAAGTATACGCACCGCAGATATTCGTCAAATATTACTAAAAAAAAAATGAGTCGAATTAAGGCAGAGTATTTGAAATCGCAAACAAAAAAATTAATACAAAACGTAAGAGCGCGTGCCCTATTATTTTTAAAAAGTTACCCTTGTTGAAATCTTAAGGGTCGCGCACAATGCCGGAAGCCGTGACACACACGCCCCACGGTAAAAACCGGCACGCGAATGCCAAAAACACGAAATTATTTAGCTACACGTTTTTAACTTCCCCTAAATTGAATGCACTTTGCGGTTTTTTATCGTGTTCGTTTTTTTTTCTAGAGCGTGCGTGCTTTATTCGATAATTCGATGTTTGCGGTCACGTCAGGTGATGTTTTGATTAGCAGGTCAAGTGTATATTGGCCTTTTCAAACGTGGATTTTGTTTTGTGTTTTATTAAATAATTGTATAAAATGACTCAACTCTGAAATTGATTGCATACTGTAAACGCACGATACGTGAAACGGAGTTTGTTACGTTTTATATACCTAGTTTCAGTTATAATTAAAAAGAATAACAATATGTTTTTTCAAATTCGTCACGACTATTTTCTAATTGCATACACATTTTAATACAACTATGTGATGAAAATACCATAGACAAAGTACTTGGGTGGGACCATAGACTATATAACTAGTTGAGTTAACAATACGCGGTCTCCCACGTCGTTAGTTTTTTACTGTGCATCATAAAAAAAAAGTTTCGTTTTAACACCTCACTCACCCTCGGCCCTACATTACACTTCCGTCAACAATCGGTTAAAAAAAGTCCCCATTTAAAAATTGGGTAATTATATCGTACTTTAAAAAATTAGGGGACTTTTTACGATGCTTTTTATCGTGGAACATTCATAAATAATTACTGAACACGCAAGGTTGAATTTATTATGCCAGGGGTTCATTAGGAGCCTTACTGATAGAATATGACAATAAAACGAGGGAGTATTTTTGCTTACACAAATATTCCTGAATGTAAAAACTAAGGTGTAATTTGTAAGAAAGAAAAAAGAAAGGAAATAGAAAGTAGGTGGTATGTGCACAGCATAGGTTGTAAATTGAAATAGGAACATTTAGCTTAGCAGGGCCTTAAACCCTGTCCATTTGAGAGGAGACCCGGTACAGTAAAGAACCAACAAAAAGGGTCGAAAAATAAACTTAGCAAATAAATTCATCGGTGGCTAGAGAAGATATTTAGATTATTCTCAGATTTTGAATAAATGAATATACGTTGCAAATATCACAAGTATCTCGAAAGTTCCAATACAAGTACATATTGGTGACGTAACGCTTATAGCAGATACTGGTGTAGTTCTCAGGATATAAGATAGATAAATGAAATGGATATCACGATAAAGTCAGAGAAGCAATAGAAATGCCTTTTACCTATAATCAAAAACAAGTTATTAATGTCGTTGCGTTTCTTTCTTAATAGAAATACGTGCCCCGAACGAATTTGACGAGATGATCGACTCCACCATGATTTTCTAGTCCGCTAAATAGATCATTATCTTCATCAGCATCTGTTTGAGCGCGTGTCTTACATTTCAATACAAGTGATTGCTCAATGCATCAAAAAATGCCAATTTCACGTGCCATCAAGTACCTACAGCTTGAAATCTACGTTACCATAGCGAGATGTTATCAATTTAGCCGATTTTCGGGACGAAAATCAAGATGTGAAATCGATCTCGAAAGCGCTGTGCTTAAAATAATCCATCTTTATATCTTTTTGCACAAAAACCA
>DWEM01001740.1:0-13534 GCA_018245935.1 Agara belti belti
TTTAGAATTTCTAGTAGTGACTCGGAGTCTGGATGTGTGCCCGGTGCATGGCAATAGGCTCACCACCTATTCCATTGCGGGACTTAAACGTAACTGGTGAAATGTGGGGGTGTACTACACTCCTCTGCCTACCCCTTCAGAGAATACAGGCGTGATGTTACGTTATTCTAATATATTTTCTTATAAATTATAAGCGAATAAAAGATATAACAAAAATACGATCACTATTATACACGCTAAAGTATTTTCATAAATATAATAAGTTAATGACCGTTCGTCTAAAACCTTGTGGCAAATTCTAAATTTAAAGTTAAAGAAACCAAAATATAGGACCGAATTGTCCTTATTATTCATATTAAAAATTTAGAACAATTTCAATTCAAAGAAGACAATTTCGAATTTAGAAACATATTTCGATTCCAAGGTCATAGCTTTCTGGAGAAAAGTAATTATTTCTATGCTAATTGTTATTTGTGATCATCTTAATACGAGAGGCCTTTCAATGTGAATAAATAAAACGAAACAAATTCACAGAAAACAAAATATTGTAGGCACATGTGTTGGCGTGATATCTAATTGATTGTGTGTTGAAAGTGAGTGAAATAAAATAATAAGTAAGTAAAACGATTTATTTTCATAGTAACCTTTATATGTAAACTTACAAAATATAGTAAAGAGAGTTGATCAAGAATCTTTTTCACACTTTGAGCTGATCTTGTTGATTGCTTTGAATTTCAATATAAACATTAGGTACATACGCAGTTCTGTTGGACTTAGTTAGGCAAAAAAGTTTCAATCTAAATAGTTATAGAAAACACAAAATGTCCATACTTCATACAAGTATTCAGTAGAAAGGAAACAGTTGTATCGACATTAAGGTTATGATTCGATTCATATAGCATGTATAATTAAGTACTTTAATTGTATGACATTATCTACAATATTATAAGCTTAAGAAGACATCAATTTGTGAAAGTTTTAAAAATTTTACTTAACGGAAGCGTATATTGAAACGTTTTTGCTTATCTACGTACCTATAATTACGCTTCTGTTTACGCAAATACTTCTTCTGAAATAATACCTCCTATTTAGTCAATTAAGAACAAACCACCTACCTTATTCGTATATTATCAAATGGTTAATAAGATATCTAAACATTTAAGATGTGTTAGACAAATTCATCGTCCTTAATTTAAGCGAATAGAGATTTACAGAATTTGAAAAAGTATGTATCGAGACTACTACTACGTTTGTAAGATATTATGTATATACAATACATACATAGTAAATTTCGATGAATTCGCCATAAACATTGAATATTTATATCCTGTTTAATTTACCTAAATCGTAACCGATTAATGTAGAAATTTAAATATTAATGCTCTAAACACGGTATATGAATTGTATTATAATATTTACAGTCACTCAGATAGTTAAACTACCGTAAAATTGGCACAAATGCAATTTTGGCACGCGCACGATACTGTTACGTTACGTTTAGGATAGTGGCATTGCATAATTCCGATCGGATCACGATGTATCATAAATCTTATACTATAGACTAAAACACAGAAACATCTTACGTCACAACAATACCGTAGCTTATTTTATATTGGGAGATATGGGTTATTTACAATAAATTGCCGTCGATGTTTAGATTTTAACGTGGAATATAAGGTAAAATATCGATAGCACTGGTCCTTTTGGCAGTCATTAGCACGTAAGCAGTTTGAGGTTAAATTTGCGAGCCTCTGAATCGAGAGTCGTCATGTGCCTACACATCGCTGGGGGGCGAGGAGGCAGGGTCTGGTCGCTAGTGGAGCTGGCTTTTCGTACTGAATCCGTAGTGCAAGTAAGGGGAACCGGCGCCGTCCCGCGTGCTTCCCGCCCCACCGCCGCTGCCCGCCCCGCTTGGACACTTCAAGGCGGAACGTAACTCTGATGCCATTTCCGAACAAAGCGAAGCCTGAGCGGACAGAATAAACACGGTACAATAGCTATACGGTATGCGTCCCTTAAAGGAGCTAATGTTCGAAGAAGTTTACCTCCTCCTTCTGATGTCCCGATGCGGCATGAAATATAATAACATTTTGTAAATATCATGTTTTATTCTAAACACGGTAATATTTATTCTGACTGATAATCAACTTAAAAGATAAAATATATTTAATAACACGTACAATCTGGCAAAAGCAGTACGCGATAAACGCTTTGAGGTATTGTAGTGTAATGTAAGTTTTATATTTTGCTCGTGTTTTTTGCTACACCATAACTCATTTAGAAAAGAAATGGAACAGGATAGCTTATCTAATGAGCATACTTAATAATAAAAAGGAAGTTACCAAAAGTTTTAAAAGTAAACCTAGAACAAAAAACGAACCATGAAGTTATATGAAACACAAACATCATCAGTAAAATGTAATGTCGAACGTTAGAGTAACTGAAATAATGTGTTCGGAAAAACTAAGCTATATAAAAAATCCGTAAACAGGCTGTATAATTCTAATAGTAAAGTATGTAACAATGGAATATACAAAATAATTGAAAAAACAAAAAATGCGTAGAAATAGTTTGGAGAACTAAATAATAATAAGTATACGTTAAGGTATTGAGGTTATTAAATAGTAAGGGATAAAATTGAATAAGTATAGTAATTCTCTAACCGATTGACGTAAAGACTACAATAGTATCTGTGCTATTAATACTAAACAGCATTTTCCGGTTGAGTGACAACATACCCGCTCGTCGACGGCGACCTTCCGCGATTTCCATACGAATTCGCACACCGCGATGACGCACGCCACTCCCATCCCTCCCATCAGAACCACGAATACGCCTCCTACATTCGCCAGGCCCAGCTCGTTTGCAGTTGATGACGATTTCGATGTTTCGTCCTGATACAGTTTGACAGTTCAATTGAATGTATCGCGAACCCTATATAATAACGACTATACTTTTGTATCAGACGGAACTATCTCCGAAAAATCCTTACACGTAAGACTATGTTCTATCGTGAATGAGATTCAATGTTGTCCAGGAGAAATATCGTTAGTATAGTATTAAGCTTTAATAATAATATTTTGCTTAAACTCAAATTGACATTATCATTACAATTTTCGTTTGCAGCGATGCATTATATTACGTACGAAATACTTTCACATATAAAGTACATACAATAATATAAACAAAATGGAAATTGAATTTGTCAGCATTCACATTCATAAGTATTGGTTGACCTATTAAACTCAATGACTCCCTACTTAATGATTTCAATGGGACCCGAGTGGTTTATTTCGTGACTAAACATATCTGGGATGAAACTGTTATTATGGCCGATTAAAATTTTGCTATACATTGAATGCTTCGTTGCCAAATGATAAAGTCGAGAAAGTTCCAGAACATTGTAGACCTACAGTACCTACATTACAGTAAGAAAGTATTGTTACTTACCCTACAAGAACCTCCGCCGCGCTTTTCTTTCCACCATTTCGTTTTCAGAATATGTAGTTTGCCTTCTTCTTGTAATTTCAAGACAGCTCCGCTAATGGCAGTGCGGTACGGCGAGTCTGGATGGATGAAAGTGTTAGGTAATTTTTATAAATCACTTCTGTAAACAGGTCGAGTAAATGCGCTTTGAAACGTAACTAATGTAGCAGCAAATTTCTCTAGGGCTATTGAAAATGCTCGCGCGCAAGTGGTACTACGTTGCGGTATATAATTTAATGATTTATTTATAAATGGTAAAACGCATGATTATTAAATGATTTTAATACTTACTGGGCGGCATCGCAATTCCGTACCCCTTGGAATCAAGCATGCCGCCGACTTGCGTGAGATCGCAGTTCCTCTCGACAACGTACTCAATCGTAGTGGACTCCATCAAGTAAGCGTAAGCACCCTTCCCTCGCATCACACGCTCCTCCCCCTCTTTGTTGCTGCTTGTGAAAACGGATGGTCGCGCCGATTCCATAAACGACCACATCCGTTGGTAAGTGGAGAAATTTGAGTCCTATGCGGAAATTAATAACCATGTATTGTAGTGTCTTACGAGTGAGTCATTTATACGTTTTTTTTTTAATTCTGAAAATCACGCGATAACGGTGTCGGGCAAGATCAGGATACGAATAAAGTGTACAATATCTAAGTTAGGAAATTAAATAGGTATGGTTAATGAGTATGAGCGACTCTGTAAGAATGAAACACAAATAGGATCAATAATAAACAGAATTTTAGCCAAGTACCGAAAGTTGTTCATTAAATTTTGTGAATACTTATTTTATTAAACAAAGGTCTACCACGAAGGAGGAGGCTCACGTGAAACTGGCTATATTCCAAATTAATTTTGCTAACTCGTTTTCATTCCTAACACAGAATATCCGGAATTGTTCGAAAACTTGATAATTGAAATAAATATTACCCTAAAGAAAGCGGCGGTGGAGCCTCCCTTCAATGCGCCGTATTTAATTTTCGTTTGTTTAGCGAGGTCTTCGGCGCTTTCAATGGGCGAGTCCATTCTTTCCACAGTGAGAAAAGCGGCCAAGTTAGCAGTATACGAAGATATCATGATTAAAGTGAAGAACCACCACATCCCGGCCACCATTCGAGTTGAGACGGCTCTGGTTGAATATTAAAAACATGTATTATGTTACCGTATATTAAAAATGAATAATAACACTAAACTAACACACAATCAAAACTTATAATGAATTTATCTACATTTCCAATAAAATTATACCTACGATAATTATAGAATAAAATTATCGATCCTAAATTAATTTCGTCTATAGCGTTTCAGTGTGAAAGTCACAAACAATGATGAATTTGTACAACTATATATATATTTAACAAGTAATTAAACACTAAAACTATTTGCGTATTTAATTAATAATCAATTGAGATTCAGAATTTTGATGCAGCAAGCTAGGATACTACACAAGCGCAGAAATATCGCGTGCAAATCGAAAACATTATCCTAATTATTGGTTCGATTAGCAACTAAATTACTGAGTCTTTTACTAATTATAGTGAAAACCAAGGCCAGCGTATATTACTAGCACGTCTCTATTTAAATTGGCCGTCGTAGGCAACCACCGAAGCTTGAAATTCACAAAGGGCTGTGGTCGCTTTGAAACTAATTAGCCTAACGGCCTCCTCCATCCAGGCTGCGGATTTAAAAGCTACTTTTCATTAGATCAAAATCGTTCTCGAACTCAATTTTGCAATTAACGACATCTTATATAATACAGCCCTTTGTGAACCTTTTTGTAATGCTTTTTAGAAAGATGTTTATTTTTGACAGCGAAGTATCATTGCATAATCGTAGTAGCTATCGGTAAGAGTCGCTGGCGAATGGAACTTACTTCGGTGCGATATCCGAACCTTGCTGCATCAAGGATCCGATAGTGAACCACAGCGAGTTCAAGAGAGTGAACTGATTCTCCAACACCGGCGGCTCGTCAAGACAGTTCCGGGGGCTGTCCCACTCGTAAGGGCTGAACCTGCGCCCAAACACAGCCCATCATTCACAGCATAGTTTTGAATTATTCGCCAGCGCCTCACCTAACTTTGTTATAATGAGACGCTCGATTTTATGACGACTTTTGGATTTGACGGTTCAGTTTTCGCTTATAGAAAGTATTGGCCAATGTACTCCGCGGGCTGGTCGGCGAATGATCCAATAACTATTCGTGGACTTCGCTGAGTTCACTCAGATCTCATCAATGTTTGTGGTCGAAACACACTTCATGTGAACATAAGTGTATTTCAATCGTCTCTTCAACATGCGAAGAATCTGAATGCGTTTTCTTACTTGGGTAAAAAGTCGCAGCTCTGCTGCATAAGTGATCCGATCGCAAACCACAAACAGTTGGCAAGAGAGAATATATTCTCCATTTTCTCGCCGTCTGGTGAATGCGTTTGATGCCATTCGTATGGAGTAAACCTATTGGATGAACTTGTTTAGTCAGTTTGAGTTCTACTTATTTTATATGGCCCGTAAATAATTAAGTAGGTTGCTTACATGTATTACTTGTAAGCCCGACTTTCTATATAAAAAAAGTGTGGTCCATTAGTAAGTATTTAAATACTTGTACAATACCTCATAAGATTTTCAATAATATCCAAATCTTGCCTTAATTTACAGCAGTGACCACTGTATTATAAACACGTGCTATTAAAAATATCTATGGCTCATTACCGCTGACATTTCTTACCATTTTTATTAGGTTTCAATCATGAAGTTCGTATTACTCCTATTTAGAATAACAGATCGTTTTTTTTATTGCATAGCCTTACCTGGCTAAAATAAAGAGCAGTACCGATACACCTAAATAGGCCGTGGCCATGTAGATCCACACATCCAAGGACAACGGCGACAGGAAGGAGAACAGGTTCGGCGGCTGCTTGATAGGCTTGCGGTAGAGCACCGAGATGCCCAGGTTCATGAATGGCATTGTGAAGTCTACCACCTGTTCTCTGTTATAAAGCACAAAAATCTATCAAGTTCCTTTTAGGGGTACGTCAACGCTATAGTAGAAGAAGTCAGGACTGACCCTAATTTCAGTTATTTATTAAACATACTAATACAATTGCAACAAATGTATGTATTTACATAGTACATGTAAATATAGGGTCAAATTTGTATGTAACTTTTTAAAACAAGAATTGTAATTACGTTAAAGTTTAGTCAGGAATATATTAAAATACTATTAGGCATCATAAATAAACACTATTATCGTGAATATTTAAAGTCTATACTTAAAATAACAGCATTACAAAAAGTGCTCGTTGAATTTCTGTAAACGATCAAAACTGGAAATACGAAGTGTCAGTTATTATCATGACGCTTCCGCTTCATGTATTCCAAACGACCTTTCATTGTAACGCGACGAAAATTTTCTCTTGGGGATTTTAAATTTTTTATATGAAGTAAAATGTTCGATACTTACGAAAACTAATATATTAGTAGTTAATTTTAAAGTTTGTACATATAAGCCTTGAGCAACGTGTTCCAAAAATTAATCGCTTATGTATGTGGCCTTACAATGAATACATAGTATGTAGGTACATAAGTAATACACGCATTCGTATTTGTTCAAAGTTCGTTTTAGAGATAATTGTTAGAGTGGAATATCAAAAAAAACCAAGCACGTAGAACAAAATAATTTTAAATAAATATTATCTTTAGCGAGAAGAGCTCTACTGAAAACCTTTTCCTGTCGTTGTAGCACTTAGAACAGACCTCGAGTTGAAATAATAACGCCTGCTCTGATAATACCCCTAATATTTCTTTTGTAAAAATTTTTGCACTCAAATATCGGCCGAAGCTTTGTTGGGGCTATGATTTTCACACCAACATGGCCGCTAGAAATATAATAATATAGAATACGCTGCGGAAAGCGTGAGCTGTTATTTAAAAAAAAAAATATTTCAATAAATTTCTATATTTCTAAGTTTCGTAATAAGTTAGTACGTACGAAGCATTTTCTGTTTACGCCCCACGGATATTTCTGGTTTCGGCAAGCTTACCTTATAATGTATCACAGCATGTTTAATTGCTACGAAGTAGACGTATTCACTAGACGATAACGACAGTCGATGCGAATAACCAATACTAGTAACATCGTAAGCAGTGCTTATGTTTGAAGTAAATATGTACATCAATATTTTTAAACACAATATTGACAACCAAAGTTACCTGTCGTAAGTAATGGTGAGATCAGCGATGGCCACGTCGGCGCGCTGTTCCAACAATTCTCTTATCATGCCATCCCACTCTTTCGTCTCCCGATTGTAGGAGCCATATCGACCGTCCGGAGCCAACTTGAATGTGTAATTGAAGCCCAGAATTTTAGATATCTCATGAATGAGATCGATGGCATATCCTTCGAACTGCGCATTGCCCGTTAGTTTTTCACTTGCTTCCTTTCTCATGCAATATGGCGCACTCTAGGGAATAATAGACAATGTAAAGGGGACGAACCCTATTCATGGGCAATTTATTATCACAGCGGCCAAATATTATTAATTGATACGTCAAAGATCGAGATAATTGTAGATACACTAATATAGATATAGTAAACGTACTAGTATTAGTAGTAGTAGTACTAGTATTCTACGCATTATAGGCATGTAAGTAATGCTTTAATTATCAAAATTGAAACGGAATTATAAGTAGGTATGTAGTGAGAAATGTGAATTGGGTAAACAAATCCCTTGTTCACCTTTAAAGACAAAATACAAGGAGAACGTTGTGAACGCTAATTTCACTTTTGTGGGTCGCCGGAGAGCTGTAAAATGTTTCTGGTGGATTAATATTGTATACTTCGCGTATGTCTATTGCTTACCAAAATTGTGGTTACTATGAGCGTTTTATTTTGCAGTATCTCCACTATTTGTCTCTGATTGTCACCGTAGGACCTAGTATAATTGACACCCTCTGATGAGTTCCAAGTTCCTGCCTTCTGTAAGCCATCCCTTGTTAGTTCGATGATATCTAACGTAAAGTCGCTCCTGAAGCCTTGATGGTCAAACTTTATAACTCCCGTCAATCCCTTCATCTCGACCTGTTTGCAACATTATGCTTTGTGAAAGTTATATTAAACATTTAAAGTTTTATCTTCACTAAGAATACATTTCAAGTTACGATATCATTTATCACAATATAATTAATTTAAATTTGAATTAAATTATTTGAATACAAAAACGTTTCTACCAGATCTCGGTTACGAAAGTAACATTATTTTAAATGTAATAATTTAAACGCTTGGAAAGTTCCTGACACGTTATGACAGCTAATCCGTGAACTCAGATGTAAGTAAAATGAGGTGCACAAACTCATCTGAGTTAACTTACAACATTATTAAAGTATTATAAATAGAAAAAAATGCTTTGTAATTTTATAAACTTATCAGGGTTTTAAGTGAAATAGCAATTTCCTCAATTTCAGAACATTAAGTTTATCATGAAAGAAAGTTAAACGTTAGATTACAACTTACGATCTTCATATAGTTGATGAGACTGTACCCATTAGGCCACGTGTCCTCCGCCTCGCAAGACAGCGGTCTAACGTCGATCTGTTGCGAGGTGTCAAGATCGTGTAAAGCTTTTGCAAATAAGTGTACGGCGTCGTACATCAAAGCTGTTTCCGTCTGTTGTGAAAAATACCATATTTTTGTTGTATGTGATCGAGCTCAAATTATAACAGCTTAAGCTTTGTGAAAAATAAATGTACCCGTTATTCTAACAACGAAACACTCACCTTTATGAAAGTCATGTTTTCCTGCAAGAAAAGTGGGTTATGCATCAATCATTGCTCGACTCGGAGATATTATGTGAAGTGTGCCAGAAAAATACAAATGATATGATATTTGTTACCTTAGCGGAGGTGTGCCCCACTTGAGGCTTCCGACCCTTCCTAGCTTCATCGTAGACCCAATCACGTACGACTCTTTGTACCTCGGCCCGTTCAGGGTCGAGCAGTCTCAAAGCGGTTATATTTGTACCGCCGTACTTGAATTCTTCTAAATCGACACTATGGAGGTCCTATAGTAGATGGCATACAGGTAATGTTACAGAGAGCAAAGTCCATAAAATCAATTTATTTTCAATGATTAAACCCCAACCTGATCAAAATTTAATTTCAATGAATACAAATTTCTGTTTTAATTAGGATGGTGTATTATTTGTGTCAATTTTCTTATACATGAAAATACACGTGGTGCCTACCAGTGACGTGATGAGGTAGCTATGGTAGTCGGACATCATGCCGATCTGTTGAGCCTGCTGGAGAACGTCCCTTATCCTTTCCGTAGCGCAGTCGAGTACAATGTGCGATTCCGCGGAATTTTTTATTTGTTTTAAAAGAGGTCTGCAAAGAAACGTTTGTCAGTTAGACTGCATTTACATTTCAATTACAATCGCATATAGAAAATATTACGTAGTTTACAGACCTGTAATCATGCGAATCCGGCAATTGTCGGACTGCTACCGGTAATTCGGAAGGACCGTGTGCTTTAAGCAATTCTTGAAGACGAACCAAGCCGTCGCTGTTTTCGTACACTATCGTAAATGATTTCCACCCCCAAGCCCTCACTAAATCCACGTAGGCCTACAGTTAAGGAAGATTATATTTATTCTGGACATATCATAATTAAAATAAAGTAAATAACATATGTATCAATATTGTAAAGGAAAAAGTACATATATAGTATTAAGTTTTATCAACTTTGAAAGAGGAATAATCATAATATGCGGGATTTTTTTTTCTCTTAATAAGTGAGGCATCAGTGTCGTCGTGATATTTGTAATGTAAGATGTTAAATTAATTCCATTACGGTAAAGACTCGTTGCCTGTACAGTCTAAAGCGAGACTTACACGGCTCAAAGCAGCTGGGTGGGGATATAAGTTGACGAGGCAGGATTCCCGGCGGGTGCGGTAATCCCATCTGGTCTCTAAGTGCGGTAACTCCATGGTGTCGCAGATAGATTGCACGTGGGCCGCGGCGGGGGCCGATTGCGGCCCAAAGATAGCCGCTACACCACTTCGTAGTAGATGACATACTGCATACAAATAGTTTTGTTAACGAAACCCAACAAAGCAAACGGGACAGCTAGTAGTAACTACAGGACAGTAAATGTGGAAACTTACAACTACTAGCGGCAACAACAATAACAGCAACAAAATGCGAATACTTAATATTAATTTAAAAAGTAGTCGGTTCGTTTTGAAGGAAGATTAATTCCAGTTTCGTAATATAGACAGTTATGCATTTTAGAGGCCGGCACTCAGATTGATCGTTGGTATGCATTCGGCTTATTTATCAAAGTTTCTTTTATTTTTTATATTGAAATAGACTGGTGTTTAACAGGACTTTTGAAAGCAAGGGTGAATAGTCTTTTTATAGGCGTACATGGTCCACTTTAGTTCAGTCTAACATAATTGACATAAAAGGGTTTTCAAATAAAATTATATGTATATTAACTCGATCCAACTTTGAACGAGAAAATATATTTTTTAAGAAGAGTCTATACAGTGTTCTATTTGTCTTATCTATTAAAATTAGGTACTTTGGATATTATACTATAAATATGTATTATGTACTCTGTCACACGCGAAAATGTTATCCACAAATTAAACGATCATTTATTTTGTACTGCAATCAGATAATAACTTTAAAGCTAACTTCAAAACAATTTTATAAACTACTTGTGTTATTAATTTCAGTGATTCGCATATAGGAGTCTACTGTGTAGTACAACATATGCTTGAGTATATTATATATGCTATGAACGAATATGACATTTATAGATAAGGCGTTCAACACAAATCTCATTTGAAGGCGTTCGAGGAATCTTGATGCAATAAAGTTATCGTGTAAATGTATGCACGAGTCTTAGGTGTAGGTGACGGAAGATCAAATTGCGTTAATTGTTAAGTTAAGGTTAAATAATTTGCCCGTATCTTTTCATTGACATTAACATAGTAAAGATTATTGTTCAGGCGCGAGTCGTCATTCTAAGTTGGTTGGATTTACCTAAATGGTTCACTGAGCAACCGAATATAAAACGGTTGTACCTATATATTATCTCGTAAATATCAAGCTCAATACAAATCACGCTAGAATGATTTTCAATGTTACCTCGTAAGTGTCATGACACATTTTCGTATGCCGAAGAAACCTAACCACGTACGTCGCCGAACGTTCGGCGGAATGCGTTCCTGATGTTTAATCTATGACAAATCTATGACAGATGTAATCTATGACAAATCATGACGTAGCGCTATACTTATCGTCGAGCGATTATTTTCGTGAAAACGCAATAACGAATCCAGCCCTAAAGCCCTACCTATCGAACATATTATATTTATTAGCGCATTCAAATTATTATTACACTTAAGTGTCTTTAAATTTATATTGTTTAATGAAGATGTATATGTTCAATGTAGATATGTATATATTGTTTAAATTTTCTGATGTCTTATGGAACGTAACAACTGTTGAGAGTATTTAAATAGTGATACATTTGGCGAAGTAAGTCTTTAATCGAATCTATAATATAGATAAATACAAACCTCGTTTTGATGCGTGGAAGCTGTCTTGAGGGGATATAGCCTCGACTTGTGCGAGCAGCTTGGCTCTGGGCAGGACCGCCCTGTCCGCGTTCACCCTCTCCACCGCGTAGCGAAATGCTACCTCTTGTTTATCATCTTCAGGGTGAAACAATCCACCTGTCCACATGCTTGTATATTTAGCCATTTGTTTCATCGCATATTTTATACTGTTTTTACCATTTAAACTATTACATGTAGGTACCACAATTATAAGATTGTTATTTAAAAATTATACGTTCATATTCTTATTTTACATACTTGGGACATGAGAATTCATATTTGTATCCTTATTGGAGTAGCTTAGTAAAACGAAAACGCAATTATTTGGAATATTAGCTTGATGTGTACTTTACTAACTATATTCTAAACTTTGTCAGTTAATTTATATTGTCACCTAATTATCACTAAAGTGTAAAAAAACCAATCAATAACTACATTTCATTGTCAGGTAATGTATTTAAGACACACAATGACTAACGATACAATTTCATAGTTCGAACGTTTCATAACAAAAACTAAAAAAGAAGTAATATGTACGAGTATATTGAACTCATATGACTAAATTAAGTATATTATATCCTCTTAAACCTTGCAAGATTATAACTAATCTATCGTCGTAGGAAAGAATAAATACAATTTTACGGGAGCAGTCGCATAAATCATAATGATGTTTCTGGGTCAATTGGTTTCGGTGTTCCTCCATCGACGGGTTCACACATTCTTTTTTCAAAGTGAAGCTTGGAACTAATTGGAGGGAAAAAAGTCGTATCGCACACTTTCATTCTGAACGATGGCGTCTTGACACTTCCAAATGAGTGATACAAAGCCTTTCGTGTAGGAATAATCGTCTTCTCGAAAAATTGGGGAAAGTAGGAAATGTGTCTATAAGTTAAATAATGACATTGTTGTTATACAATAATATTATATTTTGAGTATTTATACCGTAACATGATTAGTAATATTACATATAAACCTTTGTGGAAAATGTAATATATTACATTTTAGTATATTAAAGACAATAAATATAGTATTTTCTTTCACTAAATGTTGACTAGACTAACTATTTTTTGTCTCGATTCAAATACACATTGTATTACATATAAATATTTATCAAATGTGAATGTAGTAATAAAATAAGGCTTACCTATTCGAATCGTGTCTGGTAGAGCCGAAAGGTGACCGATAAACAATACGAGGAAAACCGCTTTCGACCCTCCCATTCTGAAACAAACGAGAATAAATGCATAACCTCCATAACTTACAACTTTTTCAGGTAGGAAACGTAGAAGTTTTGTTTTGAACTTCCCATGTCGAAGACCTTTAACATCACTATATAATTATTCCTATTTAACTGCTGTTATACGCTGCATTATTAGAAAAACTATAAATAAAAATAATGTTAATTGTTTTTGCATATTTTTT
>DWEM01001741.1:0-13533 GCA_018245935.1 Agara belti belti
TATAAATTCTAATAAGCGTTCATTCTACGCGGCTCCCCGGGCAACAATGCTCATAATCTCCACTATTACTCGTGGCGCGGAGCTTTTAAAATCCAACGGACCGGTAGTTGCGTTCGTGGTTAATTTTTAGTTGCCTCCTACGCTCGGACGGGTAATAAATCGGTGTGGTTGCTCCGGTGCCCGATTTGGTGTTTTTTTTTTTTTTTTCGTTTTTTTTTCATTTTTGTCGTGTTCGTCTTCCGTGTGTCGTCGTATTGGTGGTTTAACCGGCCATCAGTCACGGACCGTGGATAATTGATACGCGCGATGGGCCCACGAATAAATCTCGCTTACTCAGCTGGGATGATGCATTACTCTTACGGCCGGTGTCGCTTAGATGGAGACGATAAAACTTTATGAGGCTATTCTGTTACGCTTATCTGCATACACACTAGCGCGTGTCGGTACAAAATACTCAGTTAATAAAGATTGTGACGCGGAAGCTATACAAACATCTGCGGCAATATCCCGCGCGGAGCAGGCGTAATCGCATTTCATATAGGGCGGCGGGCCGTGTAAATTTGCTATCTGTGACCGCGAAGTACGAACCGATCACTGCATGGATAAGATTCCGCTCGAAGTTTAGGCCCCACCATTTACATATAATTGTGTGTTTTACATTGTCCAGCAGGTTTTGTACTTCTGCGTTTTCGATCGGCGATTTTATCGCTGAAATAATAGGTAATGTAGCCATTGGTAAAATTCAATCTAGAATAGTCTGTTTTGCAAAATTCTGTTTTTCGAATAATCGTATAAGACTTGAGCTTTAATAAATTCTTACAATTGTAACTGTTAAGTCTGGTTAAACCAATTTTGTGTTGTGTTGTGTGAAGTCTACCGCACTTGGCCAGCGTGGTAGACTATGGCCTAAATCCCTCTCACCATGAGAGGAGACCCGGTCCAGCAGTGGACCGACAAAAGGGTCGAAAAAAATACACATATACATACATGGTCTGTGGATTTAATTTGTGTCGCGGCGGACGCGAGATTTTGCGAATTGCAACGCGCTGAGGTGCGAATGCAATTATTGTGCAGCACGGTCGCTAACGTTGATCACCGCGAAACGTCCATCGAGCGTGACCATACCATTGGGATAGTCATTGCTTTGTTTTGACCCTTTTATCGTTCCACTACTGGAGATCTATATCCTCGGTTGTAGGCCACGGATTGGACGACTTCGCACGTCTTAGAAAGGATACGATGTTTTATAACATACGCTAAGGTGGTACATCTTTCCTCACGATGTCTTTCGATCCGATATTAAAATTTTTCTTTATCAACCCACGTAATAAATTCGAATGTACAGGATTTGAACCCAAACCCACCGAGTTGGAGACAAATCTAAACCACTACGCTATCGATGCATTTAGTTGATCTGAAAAGAGAGAAATTCCAGCTGTAACATAACACTTGTTGAGTGTAAGTACGGGGAAAGTGGACAGGTAAATGTTGAAAACTGGTTTGCTTAACGAATGATATAGATTTTATCGTGTCGTGAGATCTTGATAATTCAGTGGCCCTCGTTCATGAGAGCCGGTGAATGCTGATGATGTAACTGTACGAGAATAAACTAAAATATTCCATTAGCAAAGTATGTATTTTTAAAATACTTCATTAGTTTTGTTTCGTTTAAGATGTAGTCTAAACAACGTGTTCTGGCGTTTTAATAATTCACTGTCATTTGTACAAGTAGATTTTTCCTCTCTCTCGAACCTATTAATAACCGATATTGTAAAGTGGTTATTATTAAATATTACATGTCCTCGTTCGTTTACAGAAAAATCATTAATGTCACAAATTCAAAACGGGCCTGCATCTTTTGAACTCCGGACGTGTGACATTCGTGACGGAAAAGGCTGTTGCCCAAGCGCTGAACAAAGCGATGACAGTCCAACCATGTTACCAGCTTTTGTTGTACCCTCGAACGAGTTATCTATTCCAAACTTTCACATGCGTCACACGATATTAATTAACAGTCAACCGGCTACGTGGAGACACGGGTTTTGGCATCCGCACGGCGCGAGAAAAACTTTTCAAGTATCGGAAATAGAATCGGATGACTAATGGTTCGATATTCCTAATGAATGTCGTTCGAGTACGTCACGTTTTTAATTAATATTCTTTTGGGAAACCGGCTCTCGGAGTCGCTTATTTATTTGCGTACCGCATGTTGATCTGTGTCGCGTTCCTCTGTCCTCTCAAAACGCTGCGACGTGTGAATTGAACGACGTGTTTGTTTCCATAATTAATGACGGATCGGGATTCACGTTTCGTTTTTGCCGTCCCGTCTACCGTGGTTTCGCTACCGGAACAAATGTGGCAACACCGTGAGAAACGCTAACAATCTTTATTTGTTATAGTTGTAGAAGTGCAGCGTTCGAATGCGCCGGATGCGACGATAAACCTCTCGACGAGATTAGACTTTTCTAAATAAACACAGCGAGTGTTATTTGCTGAGGGTGGGTGAACAAGAGGTCTCCTGTTCTTAGCTGAACGCTGTTTGTTTGTGAGCACTCAGAAGTCAATGGGTTTGACAAACGTGCCACGGCAATCTGTAGCGACCATACTTGAGCTGCAACGCACGTGGCGATACAGCTTAATCGCATCGCAATTCATAACAAATTAGTCTCGAAGTGATTCGCAAACGCGCTGTATAAACTTGCGTGTTTAAATTTTTTGATATGTCGTGGAATGAAAATAGCTTTTGTTATGTACTATTCATTAGTAAATTTGGTTGCAGGGATGAAATATTCTCATGTTATGTCAAATATATTATTAACATCTGCTGCGATGGAACAGTATTTGATAGATAGGCGAAAATTAATGGTTCCATATGTCAGGTTATTTCCCTGTTGGTCCATTGATTAGCGACTAACTGCTCAGGCAGGGGTCGTGGGTTCGATTTCTATCCAAAACAAATGTTTGTGTGATGAATTTTACACGTAGATGCAGTAAATGTATTATGTAACGTTTATATCTGTCAGCTGATTCTTTACAAACTATAGCGTAGATTCTGCACAATTTGGGATCATAAGGCCGCGTCATGGCCTTGTCTGAAGCTGACCCAAAGTATTAAAATATTATTACTATTAGGATTTTCAAGATTATAGTAACACTACCTCAAACATATGTACCGGAGCGGCGCCAAATTTTTTATCTGTCACCGATATTGTGCTACGAAATCCAAGATGGCGGAGCTACTAGTGCAGCGCCACAAATATTGTATCGTTGGTTTTGAGTTTTTTATACGCAAGCACAATTCTTATCGCGGGTAAAATTAGACTTGTGCCGTGGTGTGTATTTGTCAAATTTTCTATGAACTCCTGACGCCCGCGTATCTCGGTGGATAACATCTCGCCTTCACAAACACTGACCGTAGATTAGATAAAGCCGGATGTTGCTTCTGAGTGCCGAGACGTTATGCTATAGAAAACATTTACTTACGCGCGATAAACGCCGGTTCTTTCCATTAGAAAAAAAAATGTTACGTCAAATCTCGAAGGGGCTCGCGTGTCGGACGCAAATAAACGACGATAGAATGAAACTGTCTGAAGGAGTCCAGGTTTTGAAAGTGCAATTCAAAATAGATCTGAAGCGGTTCGCAGCGGCCACCCTCCAAAAAGGACACTCGCGCTTGGAAACGTTTTCATACAAAACGTTTTTGGGCCCAAAGCGGAGCCGTCTTGGTTAGTTGCATCAGTAATACCATAGATGTTACTAGCTGAATGAAGGTAAACATCAGCATATACCCTATTTTCGAATAGTTGCGAAATAACCTTATCTAAATGTATAACATGGATCAAATCCTCGTACAATTAACTGCCAATTAAATAACTTGGAATTCTCTAAAGAGGAACTCCATGAGGTGTTGTCAAACTGGGTATTCGCGCTCACAGGATGATACTTGCGATCAAAAACTTACTACAATTGATCACTGATCATAATTAGGAGAATCAATAAATTCATCTTGTCTTCTATATTATCAAAGGACGTTTCAAATGCCTTTATATACATATGCCTGGCGTCTATATACTTTTCATACGGCCAAAGTCAGATCACAATTTCAGGGCCGCCTTTATCTTTTCGCCTTGCCATATTTTTCCACTATCTGATTAAAGGCACTTTTATCTGCACATTAAATAATATAGTCCACGGGCTACATAGCCTACATTAGTTTGATATAGTGGCTGCTTGGTAACAAAAACAACAGTACAATTTTTATTTGTTGTGCGCCATCGGCTCGCACCGACCGATCACGTGGGCGACAGGCGTGACGGTCCTAATTCGTCCATATGTTCCGAAACGGGAAAACTACATTTTAATGAGATTAAAATAACAAAAAAAGGTGCGAACGAACCGATCTTCCCATTATTGTCTATGCAATGCTAACGCCGATAATGTGCCAAATTGGATAGTGGGGTGGGCAGTAATAGTGGGCCGCACGCGAAGTGTGTATCAGAGTTATATTCGGCCGCTTTTTTCCTATGCACCCCTGGTACTGGCGTGGGGTCGCACGCAACCGTCAATACGGGTAATTGTTTCATTATTCTTCTATTAACTCCGCTTGCAGCAATTTATCTTGGCACGCGGATTTTGTGAGATGCCCCGGAGGAACGCCGCGATGGTCCCAGCCACCCTTCGTGTCCGCTGGTGGCCAAATTGCACGGACGTATCGGAATTGCGATAGGTAGATTGCTGTAATTTTATTTAATTAACAATAGTCTGTATTGTTTTAGCTATTTTTAAATCGCTAGATAGTTGGAAAAAGAACTTCGGTAGAGCTAACGGGGACTTGAAATTCTCTTTTCTTGAAGGAACTTTGGGAATTAGTATGCCATTTCAGCTACCGCATGGTAACCGGTATGAAACACACTCCCAAGTAGTCACTTCCTTGCACAATCAAGACATCCAAAAGCTAAGGTGCACTCGTCCAACAAAACGTTGGCTCGAATCACACCCATCAATTTCGGTTTCCACCCATCACGATCGTTCCCGCGCATCCTCACGCGATTGTCTACAAAACTAATTTGTGCAACAATATCGGAGAGGCCGTAAAACGCAAAAAGCAGTAAAGGCTGAGTTCGCACGTCTGAAAGCCGGATGGGCGGGGCCGCGCCGCCCAGCGTTTTGGCCGCGACATGCGATGCCCGCGTCTTTATTAGCATTGCTTTACTGGCCGCGATCATCACCCCCTGGCTGCTTTTGCTGTAAATCGTTTTTCTTACTATTTTTTGTATTATCCTCAATTTTACTTACTCAGGTATGTAGTATTCCTTTTCGACATTCTGGTTTTAATTCATGATCACCAGTCATAGTTGATACTTCACATACAGGTTTATTGTAAATGTGGTTTCTATGGTTTCATAAAATTGTGAATCGGCTACTCTAAATGTAGCTACTGTATAACATATTTATTATTAAAAATTATTTCCAAGATTGTGTGAGATACAAAATGAGATGTAATTATATTTTTATAGTTTTAAATTCACTTTAACTAACACTTGCTAACGAATTACGTAACGCATTTTTCATCATCATCCGATGAAGACAGCTGGATATATACTTTGAACCTTCTTAAAACTTTCGTAAAACATTTGAATAAATATCAATTAACAAAATTAGCTAATGTTTTCACATATGCCAGTCGACCTCCGTCAAAATATATCAAAGCGCGACACGAACCAGAAATACCAGGGCGTCAAGAGCGTTGCACACTTGATGTAATAATTAGGCTCTAGATCAAAGAGCTGGATAAACGAGCTCCGAGCCGCCATGCTTGCATGGTAATTGCTCCGACAGCTTGCTGGTTGATGGACCATTCGACAAGCCAACCGCACAGGGAGACTAAACATAGGCCATCTATTATAACGAAACCCTAGTTTACACACTTTGGACGAAGTAAGAATTTCAGTAATGAACTAGATGCAACCAAACAGAATATTAACTTCTGCTAGTTGTATATTTGAAATTTCAAAGACAATGAAACCGAATGACTTTAATGTTTCTAATGAAGCGTCATAATAGAGCAATATAGTGTTGGAAGACGTTAATCGGGCGGCGTTAAAACTGACAATATTTGCCAACGAAAGCCACATAACATCAAAGGCGTCCAAATCTTTTTCATAACCTATGACAATCATAAAGTGAGACATACGCTTATCAGATCCCAGTGTTACGAAGGCCAAACATTTACGGAATGAAAACTAGGAGTCGGGCGGCCGTTATCTTTACAGCATCGTAACGTCAGCTAATCTCGAGATAATATACTATGCAAACAGTCGTGTATTCCATGTAAAGTAATTAACGCGTTGTGAAATGGCGGTCGTGTAAACATAGAGGGGGATACGGGCGATGGGAACACGCGTGCGTATCGAAGGAGGAGAAAAAAAAAACCTCGGAATATCTATAAACGTATAACGCATCGTATTGTTATTCATTAGACGTCACGATGCAAAACAGTGTGAACAGAGAACGAGGATGAGTGTGGAATCATTAAATGCAGTGTTATTTGTGATCTTGATACACTGTTCATACACTGTTCTGATGCTATCGGACTTCGGTTACCGTTGTCGTGGCTGTGGTTATGCATAAGCTACGTCGCAATTAGCGTTCGGTGATTTGGATTTGTCCCTCACTCCGGTTCGAATCCTGGACTGTACGAAGTTACGTTACAGAATTTTAACTCAAAACTTCAATATCGCTCGCTGTATAGGTAAAGGAAAACATCTTGAGGAAACCTGCTTACCTTTGTATGTTATATAATATAGTATACATTTTGTGGTGCGTGACAAATCTACCAATCCACATTTGGCCAGCGTGGTGGACTGTAACCTTAAAATTAATAATAAAAGATTGAAAAAAAAAGGTTTTTATTTCTATTCTTACCTTCTTGGTAATTACCTCTATTTTCTGTAGTGTCTTTAATTATTATGGTGCACTTCACTTTGTGATTATTTTAATCTTTCATCATACTCTGCGGCGTGAGTGCCGTAAATAACTGTATTTTTGAGAAGTCGACGAACAAATGCACTTCGTCCAGCATCGCGTCCAAATCACACATTGTTCGTAACACAGCGGAAGCGCCAAAGAAACGTTATTTATTATTGGATCCAGATATCAAAGGATGCTACAACCTTTCCTGGAACCGCGCTCCTTTGTCTAACTGCTATATTAGTCGCTACTATTTGTATAACCTTTTCCCTTGAATTCGTACACGTCGGCGCACGTTCTCCAAGAATAGTTTTGTAATACACAGATTAAATAACATTTCCACCTGGTACTCCAAGATTATATTTTATCTAGCTCTCTGAGGATCATTGGCTTAGAGATGTAGGTAAATATGCGGCCACTAATCCGTACAGTTTAATTTTATTAACGCCTTAGCTATCTGTTTGTTGGACGGATTTCATGGAGATCACATTAATGATTGCAGTCATAACCTCACAGGGTATGGATGCTAAAATATTTCACGAATCACATAAGTAATTCCCTTTACTTGGTGTCTTATTTGTTTTTCTTCATTTACCAATTCATATTCTAACTTTAGTCCTTTTTTACTATTTACAAAATCTTCATAATCAACATTTCCCGTTAAATATTATTTTTATGGCACTATAGATGCTCATATAATAACGTTCAGTTGATGCAAAATCAGCCAATCACTGGCGTGCTAAGAGTCGCTGTAATGAGTTCAGGAATGATTCATTCCGGTAAAAGCTCAGGTATCTTACGTTTCAGTGACAAGCATTGTACGGAGACGGTGTTGCCATAAAATTATATAATAATGAACTAATCGCGGCCCGAGTGCGCCCGCCCTTCGAACAATGGCCTTTAATTGTGCCCTTTGTCCGTCCAAATAGAAAATTTCACGTCCAACCGCCAGCCGAGTTTCGTTTTATTACACCGAGTTCAAGTATAAATCATCCGGCTTTGTATTGAGACGCTTCGCTTACAGACGCGTTTAATGAAAATATTGGCGTTATGTCTCACGTATTCGCCATTGCTTGTAACCTTCAAATTTTCAAATTAAAAAAAGTGCTACAAAAGTTTAACGATTAGCAACTATTTCAATTTGAATTGCCTTAACATGCAATGCATATTCAAGATATGCTTATGTGAAATATGACATATACATCATTCCAATAAGAGCATTTGATGAGTTCAATAGCATCTTCAAAGAAATTGCAAATATCTAAATAACAAATGAAACGAAAGAAACTAGGGGAACAAGGAAGCGGGAGAGCTTTATAATTATTACAAATTTTGTAGGAATAAATCGGTACAAGTCGATTTGGACGGTGTCAACATTATTTGAGAAATATTACGAAACAAACTTTTCAGTAGCTCGCTGTGCCGACGGCGATGTGTTATGACATAGGAGGCATGAAAAAGAGTTATTTCACCGCGCGGGCCGCACTTTCTCAATCGCATTTCCGAGTAGCGGCATGGAATCGAAGGAATCGGTCGGTTTCGCCTTTGATAATGAAGCCAACCGCTCCGGCAACCGTTGCAGCGTTGCTAGGAACCGCGTGTTTGTTTGTCTGGCTGTTAAAACGTTACGAATCGTAAACGGTCGTGTGTGGTCAGCCCTTACGACGAAATCCGAACAGATGGGCGGAGATCAAAGCGGGGCCAACGATAAAAAAGTTAATGCGCCTCTAGTAACAATTCAGCTCATAAACACCGCTCTGGCAACGTAATTGTAGTGAAATGCAAACCGTGCTGTTTGCGGACACGCCTCGTTTGATGCTTTAGAGAGTTCTGTAAAGGTCTATCAATTCTGTGTACTCCATTGCGTTAAGCGATTTTGATGAACTAATTCCTAGTCAATAAGTGAGGCTTCCAGATTTTCATTGGTTATGTCTCTTTCAATAAACCCTGTGCGAAGCTCTCATGTTAGTAATTTCGAAACGAAATCTTGCTACGACAAATATTTTTGACTACATAACCATTCGAAAAAGTAGGATACTGGCTGGATGGAGGAATCAAAATCCTTCAAGACCGGCATGTACGAGTATATATGAAAAGAGCTATGACTGTAGAAGAAGTATGCCAGTTGTTCTAATGATATATTTGGCACTTAATGCTTTCTGCCTCCCCGTTGCCGACCTGGCGTGTTGGTAATAATAATACCGTACAACTCGGGGTTTTGCCGCAATTGTGTTGTTATTCGAAACACATTTCACGTGTTTGTACGATGTTTTTCTTTGTTGTTACAGTCGATGTGTTCTGGTTTTAAGACCGGCGGAACATTTCCATTTCTCACTTCATTTCCCAGGTATTTCGTGCGCTCCATATTGGTGGGATTTGCTGCGAGCGTCGCGGAATCATTAGCCGCCGAATCCCCTATATCTCTGGAGCCCTGATATCGAATGGGGCTGTATGTGAATTTTACGGGATTTCCTCGCCCACCCTCCGCCCTTTTGTAGTTGGAAATATCAAAATCGAGCAACGCCAGGCTTTGGGATGCGGGTGTTGGAATTTATTTCAAAAATGGAATATTCTTCTAGTTATGAATCTTAGCTAGGATGGAAATATTTAACCAAATGGAATTAATATTTCTGTTTAATATATAGATTAAGGAACGGGTAGGTAACCTGAAGGTAACTTAACGTAACGTAACGTCACTTAACAAGATGCATTTGACGGCTTTGAGTCCTTTATTCAGTTGAAAGTACCATCAAATAAGACTGAAGATAATACTAAGCAACATTGTAACCGGTAGTCAAGTGCTAATTAACTCAGTTATGCTCTAACACGAACACGTTGTTGCATCCGAAGTTAACAAACGGTTTCCTAACACGATCACTGGTTAATAATAACCGGGCAATTATAACTTTGGAATGCGCCATTATCAAATGTCTGCGGGGTTTGCGAGGCGTTATTAACCGGGATTACCGGATCCCCGGCCCGATCCCCGGATGTGGGGATTTGCTCCGGGCTCGGGACCGGCGGAGATGATAAAAGATACGCCATGGATACGGTCCGTTCGCGGGCAAATGACAATGGCAAATCTTTTGATTCGACGCGGAATAGATGCAGGTGGGATATGGAAAGACATATTAAGGGATTTCATTTTGAGTTATGCACGAATGGAAATCGAAGTGCCATTGGGGAAATTGTTATTTTAATACAGATTATATCTAGGATACTGAAATAAGATATGTTAATAACATGCTTCTCAAAAAACACGGGATAGAAGCTATTAAACTTCTTTAACATAATTAAGAAAAGATTTTTGTTGTGTATTTAGACCATTCTAAATTCAAACTATGCTTAGATGTATTTTTTCATTGTCGTCGCGAGTCGTAAATCTTCGTGATTATCTCTACGTCCCTCTCTTATGTATAGCGACATCTCTGTTTCCTGTCGATTGTTATTGCATCGTAAAAAGTATAGCTTCTTATTTATTTATTTTCTAATTCCTTGACGGGACGCTATGACGCTGGCTACTTGGGTCTTGCTTATTCATCCTTGCTTTGAGAAGTGCCATTATTTTTCGAGGAATAGTAAAGCTGGTTGACTGTTCCATTATTTGGTAGTTCTAATCAAGAATGAGATAGAAATAGCGTCTTCATTCTTCGTTTCTGTATTAAACAATCGATCCCTCTCATTCGTTGCGTAGTAACGTTCGCTCCGGTGTCGTACATCGATTTTAAATTTACGGCCCCCGCACGTAACGGCATCGAAAATAGTCGAGATCTATTGGGGTTTAGTCCCTAAAGGACTAAAAAGTAATGAGCTAGTCGTGTACCGGGGCCGCACGCGTGTAGGCAGCGGTATCAGCGCTACAAGCGATCGCACTTACCGTCACTCCGTGTATCGCAGCGCTATCACTCAGCGACACTCAGCCGGCTGCATTAGCTGTGTCGCCGTCGATAATTTATACACCTCCGCCAAGTTCTGCCGACCTGGTCATATTACCGCTCGCTGTTCGCATGATAAAGTCGGGTTTGTTTCGCTTTTTCCTCCGCCTCGATAGAGACTTTATTAACAGTTATCGCAATATTTGTTACAGTATGTATAAAGAGTCGACTGCGATAATTGCGCGTCAATATGTCGAACGCTACGCCAACAACACGATATTCCGAAATAGCAACGTAAACAATATCTTTATTTAAAACGCCGCCAAGTTAATAACACGTAGAGCTAGAACGATAACCGAGCTGGTAGGTGCTCACTAACAGAATCATTTCGCATTCAAGCACGTCATACCGGCGTCGGTTGTAAAGGGAACAGTTTACAAAAACGGCAAGTGGAGTGCGCCGGAGTGCGGTGCGGAGTGCGGTGCGGCGTGCGGTGCGGTGCGGTGCGGTGCGGAGCGGGTTCGTGCGAAATAAGAATGTTTGTGTTCCTCCACGAGATCCAGTACATGTCTCGTGCCAATTTCAGCGCGGACCGCACCGTTAGCGGCGGCTCACATTCCACCTGAAACGATATCGAAAACGTTGGAAATTGTCAGGGTGACCCGCGATCGTGCGTATAAATAGATTCTATGCGTCAACGTTACCCGCGTCCTGTGCCTTATGTGGATAGCGATAAGGTCGAAAATAAAGACGTCTGCTCAGACGAACGCACCGCTATTATTGTGTATAAGCCGCTTATTAAGACTGACTCCCACTTGCCGTTGGAGCACGCAACCGGGTTAGCGCTGTCTCACATGCCTCAGATGGTCGTGATTTATAAGACACTTCATCTCTCAGCCAGTTTGATAAGAGATACATCAAACTATACAAAATATGTCCGCTTCGCAAACTGTTTCCCCATCACTTTTCCGCTAAACCGCTAACGGGTAGTTATCCTTTTCATTGTCCGTTTTTCAGAAACAACACCCCTTCCGTTTTTCCGAACCAACAGTTTCTAGGCAATCGTGTTACTAGTAATGTGCTGTTTACCCAAATATTTGTCGTATTCAGGAATCGAACCCACGACCGCCGGCTTCGCTGTCACGGTCTCTAACCGCTCGACGTTGAGTCCATTGAAAAGCGACTCGCTAAACGGTATCAACAACGATAGCTTACAACGAAATTCAAAAGTCGCAAAATAAGTTATTTGTGTAACAATTCGGCCGCATGTGAGCCCGCCGCGGTCCAGTAAGTGGAATCATACGTACATTTCCAAGTACGGTTGCGTCACCGCGGGCCGGCTGCGGCGCTCGCCCGCTGATCTCGACGCCGGATCACAGATTATACTCGGATTAAGATTTTTATTCGGCACCACACATTTAACACGTTACAGAGCCCCCTCTCGGTGTCTTAGACGTGGGGTGTTAAAAGTTTAAAGGGTACGTACCTACAAGATTAAATATTGTAGAGCGACATAGGCTAGTTTTTTCGGGGGAAAATATCTTATATCCACGGGAAACACGTTTTAATCAAGTAAATGCTATAGATGGCAAAAAAGCAATGGCGTGTAACAATGTCGTTGCTTTACATATTTCGTTAAGTCACTAACACATTGCATATATCTTGCTAATCGACAGTATAATTATAAGCGATGCCAACAAGCTGTAATACAACATACTTGTTTAAGTAGAATTCCAAGATACGTGGCTTTAGAAAATAAAACATCTAAAGATGATGACCATTTTAATAGGAATGAGAAAAAATGTGACATCACGAAAAAAATTTTTTTTTTTTTTAACATGACAGAACTTACAAACGGCCAGTATTCTTTCTAAACATACTTTAAATATATAACGTAATAAATACAATAATTCAGGTCATAGAAAGAAGAAACAAATGACATTTCTAAGAACAATTATGTATACGCAAGTGATCTTAGAGATAACGAAAACGGAATTCAAAAAATGGAATCACCTATCAAATGTGACGTACGAAGTAACGGAGCAACGTAACCTCAGTGTAATCGGCCGTCAGAGGGTGCAACCGGGCGCGGAATGTAAATAGAATCGAACGGGGCACAGCGAGCGTGCCGGCGGTCGGGAAAAACTTACTTCAATTATTTATTTAACACTAGCAGCGCAACCGGGTTCGCACGGGAGATCCACACTACTATTATAAATGGAGAAGTGCGTTCGTTTGTTTGTTTGTCCTTTCACGTCAAAACGGAGCAGCGAAGCGATGTGAATTTTGGTATGGGGACAGTTGAAAGGTTGGAGAGTGACATAGGGTGCTCTTTTTCGCGGGAAAATATCGAAGTTTCAAAAGAAAACACGTTTTAATCTAATAAGGACTACAGAATGCGTTACAGGCGCAATAATGGTATGACGTGTAAGCAACACGTGAGCGAAGCCGCGGGTAACAGTTACTTATCACTACATAGTATAAAACGAAGTCGCTTTCTCTATTTGTCCCTATGTATGATTAAATCTTTTAAACTACGCAACGGATTTTGATGCGGTTTTTTTTAACAGATAGAGTGACTCAAGAGGAAGGTTTATATGTATAATAACATATTATAATAATATATGTAGTGATACGTCGAGGTGAACTAATCACACATTTTACGAAATTCTACCCCCAAAGGGAATTG
>DWEM01001742.1:0-13532 GCA_018245935.1 Agara belti belti
ATCCTTAACATTGTTTGTTAGGCGGTACGAAGTTCGCTGGGTCAGCTAGTAACTTATATAACCTGCCTTACCTAATTATATTATTCAGGATAAAAAAAAATTGTAGTTAGGTTGTTGTGCTTCAATATGAAAATATATCATATAACAGACATGATAAATAATAAAATATGTAAATTTTTATGTTTGCTGCAGTCAATCACATCAGGCCTTGATGAAGATGAAGAAAGAACAGAATTTCTACAGCGCGTGTTGCTCGATTATCTGGCGATAAACGGACAGAAGGACCAGGCGTGGAATTGTGCACGACATTTTTACATCACACAATGGTACAGGGATATGGTCGTGCAACCCAAAAGCTCGTCACCCACGAAAAGGCCAAAAAGCAAGTCGAAGAAAAGGTATAAGGGCGAAACTAGTGAAGAGGAGTCGGAAGCCGACGATGACAGCGATGCCGATATAAAAGAATCTAAGCTGGATAAGAAGCATAACTCCACGTCCATCATGTCCGCAGAAAAATTTAAGACGATCGAGCGCCGAAAAAACTTCTTTCTAGAGAAGATCAGGCCCTTTCGGTATCAAGGCGGCACGCAGGTGCAAGTCATGCAGTCTTACATCGATTATAGCGGAGCCGAGTTAATATCTCAGTATTTAGCATCGAAAAGATCATTCTCGCAGAGTTTCGACAGGTATTTGAGGAAGATTTTGGTGATTCTATGCGAGAACACGATAGCGATTCGTACGAAAGCGATGAAGTGTTTGACGATGATCGTGGAAGCGGATCCTGCGGTGCTCGCGCGGCCCGACATGCAGATTGGAGTCAATCGGTCGTTTCTAGATCAGTCCACGGCCGTGCGAGAGGCCGCCGTTGATCTCGTAGGGAAGTTCGTGCTGAGCCGACCGGATCTCATCGATAAATATTATGGCATGCTCTCCAACAGAATATTGGTAAGAATTTTAGTTTGACCACTTTCTTCAATATCATCTGTAAATAATCAAAGTATGTATTTTTTTGTTCATTACATAAATTTGCATTCCTTTGTAGGATACGGGTGTTTCCGTCCGGAAGCGTGTGATAAAAATCCTCAAAGACATTTGTATAGAATGCCCAGAATTCCCCAAGATACCCGAGATCTGCGTGAAAATGATCAGACGCGTGAACGACGAGGAGGGTATCAGGAAACTGGTGATGGAAGTGTTTCAGAACATGTGGTTCAGCCCATGCCCGAACTCGTCGCGGCCCGGCACGCTGGACATGACGGCCGCCACGGCCGACCCGCTCACCAGGAAGGTCCTCAATATTACGGATGTCGTCATATCGTCCAGGGACATGGGGTTGGAATGGTTTCAGCAGTTACTAACGAGTGTACGTCATTTCAATTCATAGTTTTGCTTCCCGACGACTTAATTGAGCGCTAAATGCCTTTGGCGACAATGAGTGTATCTGAAGATTCACAGAATTTTATAGAACAGCCTATAAAAATATTTTTTTCTTACAACAAAAATACTCCATTATTTCTTCAACATAACAGTATAAGAATTAGTCTTAGATTCCACCTTAAAATATGTTTTTATAAATAATCTTTTACCAGCATGGATTAGGTTAGACTGTTACAGCATACATAAAATGTATATATGTATTGATTATATTAAAATAGAAACCTAACGTACTTTTCAGTCTCTAGTAAGATAATATATGTGTTTTAATTATATTTTTTGTTATATTCCAGTTATTCAAACCTAAGGAGGATAAGGACGACTCTACAAAAATTATTTATCAGCCGCCTAAATCACTTTTAGTAGCTTGTCAACAAATAGTTGATTGTCTCATTGAAAATTTACTACAATTAGAAGAGACTAGTGCAGATGGTATGTTGCACGTGATTTTATCAAAAACTAAAATATATTTTTATCTGAATGCAAGTTACTAATGAATATATTTTGTCTATTTTAGGCACAGGCTCGTCTCAACGTATTTTAGCATGTCTGTCCACTTTGCATTTGTTTGCAAAAATAAGACCACAATTGCTGGTTAATCATGCATTAACATTGCAACCGTACCTGAGTTTAAAATGTCAGGTAAACATTATTTTTTTTTTCTAAGTAACATAAAACTAAGTTTCGTTCACTGGGTCAGCACGAGCTATGCGCGTTACCATTTTATGCATTGTCCATACATATGTTGTAGAATCAATACGAGCAGCAGATAATGTCGACGGTGGCGTCGACGCTGGAGCTGGTTGTGCCGCTGATGGAGCACCCCAGCGAGGTGTTCCTGGCGCAGCTGGAGGAAGACGCTGTGAAGCTCATCCTGCAGCGCGGCCAGCTCGTCATCGCCTCCTGTATCGCGTGCCTGGCCGCCATCGTCAACAACCTCACGCGCAACTATAAGCTCATCCGGGACGTGTTCAACAAGTATCACGGTATACACCACTTTGTACTCCATCACATATTGTCCAGTTAAAGTTAACCCATAGCTTGGAAACACGAATAAAAACCACGAAGTGGCCCCGCATTTATTCCCACTTCACTTAATGTTACTGTCAAGCTACTACTGTGCCATTGTGATATTGCGACATTTGGCAGGAGTGTTGCTGCAGTGGAAGCACAGCTGGCAGCGCAACCCCGAGCTGACGCGCGCGCTGCACTCGCGCCCGCACTTCCGCCGCGCGCTCTTCATCGTGGGGCTGCTGCTGCGCTACTTCGACTTCACCGACAACAAAGTTATCGAGGGCTTGTCGGTTAGTATCGGCACAACGGTTTTTTAGTAAACATGGCCGCTGAACTATGGATTGTAAGACTGATTCCGGACAGAAGTATTTGTATGATGACCATCAATGTTTGCTAACTGGGTGTCAACTTATATATTTTAGTATGTATTTGGAAATTTTTGATATAACTTCATGGTTGCCACGGCACAGGTGAGCTTAATTTGGAACCACATAGCCAAGTTTAAAGATGTCGCAAGATATAACTAGCATTTAGGCAATAGAATAATTAATATTTTGTTATTTGTAGAATACAGTTATTGATTAACATAAGAATGTATAGAAATATTTTTGTTACAGAACGACATTAAGGAACAGGTATATAGCACGCTCCTGTTTTTTGTGGGCTTAGAGGATGAGGATTTTGTTTCGCACACATTGAAAGCTATCGGGTCTGTTTGTGTGAGGCATTACGAATTCATGCTTCGACCAGAATTAAAAGAATTCTACCACCAACTGCTCACATCTGACCTGGCACCTATAGAAATGAAGGCTGATGTCTTAAGAAATATCGAAATGTACTTACAGGAAGAAGAGCAAAGGATGATCAGGCAAGATAGAGAGTGTAAGTTAAACAGTTACAATTTTGTTGTGATTCAATTTTATTCGATTGTCAATGTTTCAGTGAAATAATTTGTATTATTATTGTAGGGTCTTAATTATTGTACTATTATAGGGTTGTATATTGTACTATTATTATAGGGTCATTATTATTGTACTATTGTAGGGTCCAAACGATCGAAGCACGAAAACTTAAAAGAGATGGGTGACGTATCGTCCGGTATGGCCTCGACTGTGATTCAATTGTATCTAAAGGAGATTTTAGGTTCCTTTCTTCATAGAAGTACAATAGTGCGGTCGAGCGCAATGAAGGTCGTCCAGCTGGTGCTAGCGCAGGGTCTCGTGCATCCAGTGCAGGTGAGTTCCTTTTGAAATCTTCTTTTATTTAACTAAGTAATGCATAACATACACCTTGCTATTTATGTTATATTAGTCACACTATTCTAATGCTTTAAATGGTTTAAAGGACAAATTACAGCACTAGTTATATAGAATAGGGTATATTTATCTTGTTAAACTTGATCACCTCTTTAATTTTATATATCCAATTTTGATTTTTAGGGGACCGTCCACCAGCCAAATTTCGCTGGTCATAATAAATGTAACATGTGAAAGAAGTTTTCCTAAGAATTCAAGGGACATACTCTTAATTAACAGTAATTAATTGATTTCTTGTTATGTATTTTATAACAATCTTATTTGGGTTTCTTAATTTTGTTTTAGATTGTTCCATATTTAATATGTATGAGTACAGACACAGAAGTAACAGTATCGCATACTGCCGACAAACACCTACAAGAGATCGATAAGAAATATCCTGGTTTCATACATATGAAGGCACAAGTTGGCATCAGACTATCCTATCAATTGCAGAAAATATTACAAAGGGAAGAGAAGAAGGTTATAAGAGGGTTTAGGTGAAACATTTTTGTATATACTAACTCTGCTGTAAGAGCAGCTGTCTGTCTAAGCGTGTCGCCAGGTACAATGGTTGACGAATTTTTAATTTTTCATTACTGTGTTAATTTCTATTGTTTTTAAATGTATCTAGACATGATGATAATAAATAAGTACAATGTCATATGTTAATGTTTTAGGAAAAAGGAACAAGACGACCTGCCTACTTCATTGAACGGTTTTTTATACTCATTATTGCGGAACACGCGGCCACAGCGGCGGGCGCTCGTGTTGTCGCTCCTGAAGCAGTTTGATGATGTGTCGGTAAGATCTTGTTTTATATTGCCAGATCTGTTAATGTTTTTATATAATAGAAAACATTTCCAACCGTCGTAAAAATAAACAATATTTCCTATTTTTTTAGTCAATATAATGAATTGACAGAAACATTTCAAAATAAATTTCGAATGAGAGTTTTAAAATCGTGATTGTTTCAGACTGCTCCATTGGATCAATTGTTGTACCTGGCAGATAATTTAAGCTACTTTCCTTTTCAAGTACAAGATGAGCCACTTTTTATAATTCACCACATTGACATAATTATTTCTACGTCTGGATCGAATCTATTGCAAGCATTTCGAGAGGTACGTAAAAAGGAACACCTGCTTGAATTACAAATAATAAGGAAAATCATTCAATAGGAACATCTAGAGCTCTACTGTCAACACGGGAAGCTTCATAAACGTGACGTGTGCATGGATTTTAGGGACTGTTAAAAACGAGCGCGGAGGAAAAAGAAGCTCTCGAAGAGGAGGAGGACGAGGAGGAGGCGGAGGCGCTGCTGCTACGGCTGCCGCCCGACACGCGCGCGCTGCGCGACGCCATGCGCCAGGCGCGCGGCTGTCTGCTGCTGCTCGTGCTCAAGCAGCACCTCAAGCAGCTCTACGGCTTCACCGACGCGTGAGTGCCGCCCCGCGCCTGTCTCGGGCCCTCACTAACACTCCTACCTATAATAGCATAGTAATCAAATACACTAAAGAGTGTAAATAAAAGTGCGAGTAACCATATTTACCCGAAATTTATGAACCGTAGTTGACCGGTGATAATTTTTGTGAGTGCGATAGATTCTTATCTACTTATAATTTTGTTTTACATACGTACGTTTATAAAAGTATAGTATTATAGTGTATCTCGAGTAGTCCTCGTCGGCTATACTGTATTGGTACTAGTAGTGGTAGCTATATTTATAATGTACACTTAATTTTTACATGAATTTGATTTATTTGTCATTTGCAGAAAAATTAATCAATATTCGCCGTCGGAAAGCGTTAAAGTGTACGAGAAGGCGATATCGCGGCGTCTCGCGCCACAGTTTGAGCCCAAGGCCACCATAGCACAGCTGCACGCCGACGACGCCACCGACGAGCTCGACGAGCGGGGCCGCCGACGGCTCGTCGACGAATATCTCGAGGTAGGCCCAAACGTATATTTATCGATTACAAACTATAGCCACGCTTGTCGCTTTTCAACGACTAGCATTGCTACGTACCCGACATTACCTAAGAGGATCTCCTATGTTTTGTCATTTTATTTTAATTGTTTTTCATTTATTTAGTTTAAACAACTGATGCTGAAATTCGACCCCGAGGAGGAAGAGGATGAGGAAACAGGAGCCGGTGCCGGCGGCGCGACGGGCGGCGGCGCGGCGGCGCCGGGCGGCAAACCCGGGGCCGCGACCGCACCCGTGCCCGCCGCGCCGCCGCCCGCCACCTAGCGTCCGCACGCGGCCGCACAGACTCAGTGATAGTGTTGCCGCTCGGCCTCTCTGGACCTGCTGTGATGTGATGAGAGCGCGCGGCGGTAGTGCCACCTTCGCGGCTCGACGGACGTTAGTGATACGCCTCGGGACGCTCGGGGTCGAACCGAGTCTGGGTGTGGGTGCGACGGCACCCGACGTCCGATTCGTTTTAGTGAAGAAGTTCGATTTACTTTCCGAGTTGATTAATTTATTTTCGGAGCCCGCGGTCGAGCGGCGAGGCGACGGGCCGTCAGCGGACGTTGTAAATTAAATCGGCGGTGCCGCCGTTTCGTGGCGCTCGCTCGCGGCGAAAAGTGAGGGGCGATTTTAAATTCTTTATATAAGTTATATTTGAGAAACTCGATTTTTTTGTTTTATATTAAAAGTCTTATGTGTAGATAATTTTTATGAAAAATATAAAGTATATGTAATGACTCCCATTTGAGTTTGTCAAAAGTATTTTATTTTATTTTTATCTTGTTTCTCGGTGTACTGATTGATCGGTTAGATACCAGTTTGTGTTGTGGTAGGTCGATTTCATATCATTCTTGGCCGCCGATACCTAAGAGAGATAATAGAGGTCTGTATAATTTTATACATAATGAAAATCTTTGTAATATAAAAGTATTTGTTCACACAGAGGGCACTGCAATAAATGCATTTCAGTGAATAATAATGAAAATTTAAATTACAAGGCTACATTTTTTATTCATATATATTTATTTCAACCTTACATTATATATAAATATATTACAATAAAATATAGAGATTATTTCGTATTATACTAAATGATTTACAACATATTATACATATTTCCTTTAACTGTTTGTTAGTTATGTACCACAAAACATTAGCTTGCAGTTTTAATGGCGCAAAATACTTTTCAATTAACATTCCTAACTAACATATATATTGAAGTTAGACATGACTTACATTTTATGGGTAAAAATGGTATTTATTCTACAGTCAAGCATACGCTACGCCGTGTGGATGTGTCATGAGCATTTGATCTCCAGTATTAGAAAACATCGAAACTTGGAGCATACCGGACTACGTTCCAAGTCTCGTATCCAGCAACGGAATAGTAACGGGTTTCATCTAAGCCGTTTTTTGTATTCGAAATATACTATTGAACCAAATGGTTCGGTCGTGAAACCGTAACAGTTAGACTGACGATAATTACTTTGCATGTATTATACATATAAACCTTCCTCTTGAATCGTTGTAGCTATTGATAAAAACTACAGTAAAATCCATTCTGTAGTTTGAAAGTTTTAACCGTACAAACGACGGGAAGCGACTCTGTTTTATAATACATAGACATTGTTAAAAACGAATAGATTCATGATTGTTCAAGCAATGTTACATTGTCTAAAATAATAATTAATGAACACAAGGTGTATCGGAAGAACATTGATTAATCTATAAGACGTATTACAAGAAGTGTTATGGAACTGAAGGATTTATTAGAAACTCTATACATATTTAAAATTGAAATATGAAATGACAAACTAAAACTAAGTTGATACTTTACTCTGTCGCTCTTCGGAAATCGCAAATTTATTGCAGAGGAAAAATATGAGTGTTTCCGGAGTAGGATTTACCTTTCCTTGCGCTATCAATCTTCGTAGATTGCGTATTCTTTGTTTGTGTGGATATTCCTTTGTGTGCATTATAGGCTGAAATATAATAGTAAAACATTAAGAACACTTTCCTTAAAAGAGGTAAAGAAAGAATATTGCATAAGAAGTTCATATACTGCAATGATCTGAATAACTTCCTAAAAAGACCCGCGATCTGATGGTAAGTGCTCATTTGTGATCTGTGGAACCAAAGCGGTCTTTCATTGTGATACATGCAAACTGCAACTGCTAAACCATTATCTAGCAGAATACGTCACATGCAGGTGTATAATATGCATGCAGGTAGTTGCGTATCTGATAAACGTTTTTTATCCGGGGCTTTAATTTCTGATTTACAAATTCATGAATTCTCTTTAGAATGTTACAGGTCGTGTCTTAGCATAGTGAGGCGTGAATACCGGCTGGACGGGTTATAAAGTTTATAAAACCACGTTTTACAAACAACCACGAAAGTGGTTCTCTCACAGCACCATGAATACGAAGTATTTTTAATACGCTTTTATTAGCTTCACTTGTAACTAACTACGTAATCTTACAATTTAAATTTAACCCACTTCCTACGGTTCGATTTGTCTGAAAAGTTGTGTCCAGATCCGATGTCAACACAATATATGTATATTATAAAAATAAAAAATAAAAATATTTTTTTATAAATAAATAAGAGTAAAAAAGTCAAACACGTGCTTTTAATGCAATTGAAAGTAGAATGTAATTTTAAAATAAGAAAACGTAATAAGCGCCATCTGTCCTCCAATAGCTTACATTGATTAAGTACCAACGCTTTTTTACTCAATAACAGATGGCATTACATAAAATATAAATACATTTTCTCATATGAAAACAAATTATCACGCAGGTGATATTTACCTAGATCAATTTGAATAGTAACACACTAACTAAATACAAATATTATATACAAGGATTGCTCGTTTAAAGTATAGGATTTTTTCAAACACAGATACAATCGAAGAACTTTGAATTTAAAAAATGCAGTTATTGAAATGTTTTATAAAAATACCTTATTGTCTTCCTCTTGGGGTGGACTTGGAATACCCATGATAGAATTGTCCCACATGACCGGGTGCCAAGGGCGACGAGTAGGTTTCTCTGGTGGAAGTTGTGGCTGTGGTGGTTTTAATGCTAATGTATTCACATCCACATATTCTTCGTCGTCATACATAGCTGCTTCTGTTGTCATACCTGCTTAGCAAGTACAATGATGTAGTCTGCTTTTTGATAAACTTAATACTTCGCCAAATGCAGACTGCTAAATTACTTAATAAATGTAAAACTGGGGGTTTCAGAAATATAATTGTATTAACAAAACAAAACAAAAAAAAACACCATGAAATTACAATTTCTAAAAATAATTACCCTTTTATAATTCACTTAAACATGCGAATCTCCGATAAACCGCCGTCCGTACGATAAAAATAAAACATTCGACTGCTTTCCAAAAAACAACTACGTAATACCTTTTTATATTGACTTCGTTACTTGGCAAGATCACAAGAAATCATAATTGAAAACTATAGGATTACAAACAATTGAATATCGATTTGCAAATGATAGATTGAATATAACATAATAATACATTTTGTTTTGTTTTTGTTTCTCAACCTACTATTTTAAGTTATATATTCATATCTTATTTATTTAATACATACTACGCCGTACTAGACTAATATAATATACATTAATAAAGATGGTAAAGAATACTTTGAAAAGCTTCGTTTTTATTTTGGCTACACAAACCAAATTACATAAAATTAAAAACTTGAAAATTTGAAATCAAACTACGTTACAGAACTTTGAAATTTTAACTTTAAACTATTTACTTTGCTATTCTGTTGGTGCTGTTGTAAGTTAAAACAATAACCAGACCTTTCCTATTTCTTTAAGATAAATAATATGTGTTATTATTAAGTCATATAGATTATTAAAACTTACCTATAAACGTCCAAACACAATCACTTCTGTGTATCTTATATTAACTCAACATGTGCGACGTCCCTAATGCCTGCCGACTTTATAATTGGCTACTAATCTCTTGCAAATTTATTTATATTCGCACAACCGTGATCCAGTGCATGGGTAAAATGCGACTGAAATTTATTAGGTAGGTACTTTCTTTCGCCTCTGGGACCTGCGAATCTCGCTACGCCACTCCTTAGTGACGTATCTTGGACAATTACCAGTAAAAATAAGAACATCAGATACAATATTGACAAGTAGGACGCTGACCGGATACCATGCCAACAATTCTGAATCAATGACGTTGAACTGTTTCATTATATTTTAACGACTGGTCTACATTATCTCGGACATCGCCATTTGCGATGTATTAGAAAATGTATTTATAGCATTTTCTTCTTCATAAAATGAACTCGTGTAAGTGTAACGGTTAAAATATTTGCAACAATAATAGTTGTAAAGTGTATTAAGTATTAATACAATCCTATTGTACATCTTTTCGAAATATTTAGATAATAATGTATTGGCTCTCAGTTGCTACGAAAGATAAGTGAAATTTGATGCGTGACAATCTCGAAATAAAAAGAATTTATAAGCATATAGGGCAACAGAAAAGATTTACGAAAGCTGACCCCACAACCGTGTGGGATGTATAGCTAGGAAGAACGAAAGAAAAATAAGCAAATAGGCCAGTATGGTTAAAGAAATTGAAACTTCCAGAATTTATTATCGTTGTTTATTTTCATTTCATCTAAAACTAGTTAACAACAACAAATTGATAAAAAAGGCAGTCCTTTTGTCAACAATCATTATAACATCTTACAAGCTAAACTGAAGCTTATCTGTGAATGTCTTTCAAACACCATCAATGTTTTGAATGTTTCTAGCTCTTTTTTTATATTAAATGATCCTGTACAAGTAAAAATTATTGGACTTTGTGTGATAATTTTCGACTTACTAGTATTTTTCATCGATACTTAAGAAACAATGTTTCGTAAAATCTTAGTTATGCAACAAATATCTATTACCCGTTTACCTTTTGTTCAGGCTTTATTTAAAAGTGTACAAATGATACGCTCTAATAATGCTTGTGCTTGCTTTCAACATCTATTATGCTCCTGCAACGGTTTCGTCAAATGAAACTTCGTGCTCTGATCTTGAGAGCATATATTCAGGGAGTGTTACACCTAAAGCGGCGCTGTATCGGGGCATAGTTTCTTCCCAAAATGCGCCGTGAGAGTGAGCTCCAGAAAACTCTTCCGGTGGTGCTATATTAGTTTCATCCACTATTTTTGCATCTGTTTCTGGTTGAGATCCTTCACTTCTTTTAACTTTGTGCGACCGATGAATAGAAGGTATAGGGTTCGTAGCTGCTGCGACTAACGAAGACGGCGAGGTCTTCTTACGTTTCAGCTTTTTACCGTATCCAGGATTTGCCACTACATATGCAGCTGACAGTTGCACGGCAGGTGCATTTGTGGTTACTGTTTGGCTTTCAGCTTCTTCGTTTCCTCCTTCAATTGTTGCTGGCTTTGAAGTAAATTCCTTTAGCTCTTGATATGCTAAATGGCTTTGTTTTGGGGCAGATTCAGAAACAAACATACACTCTTCATTCTTTAGACCGGAACTATCGATACATTGAAAACAGGTCATTCCATTTTTCTGCACCTTTTTACAATTGGAACGATCTTTTTTCTTGAATTCAGCTAATACATGTTCAACATCTTTTTTTTGCTCATTGTCAGTATAAAAACCAGGCAAAGCTTTTTTATAATCATAAGGTTTGGCTGTAGAATCTGTTTTCTCTGAACTTTCTTCATCATTAATAGCTCGCAAGGACTCACTCTTTTTGGGTTTCGATGAATGTACATAATATGCTTTATACTTTTCCTCATCATCGTTATCTTCTCTCTTATAATTACTGTAAGGTTTCTCATTGGTATACTTTTGTGAAGAAGGTTCCTCCTTCTTGACCTCTTGATACTTCTCCGATTTTTTTGGTTGTTCCGATTTTTGGTTAGTTTCAGGTTGCTCGGGCTCATCGTTACTGTCGAATTTTCTTTCTTTTGAATATGCATACTTATTATTTTTGGGCTCTGCAACATAGGAACAAGACTCATAGTTTCCTCCGGTTTTAGGATCTTTACAAGTCATGCATGACATGCCATCTTTTTTCACTTCTATGCAATTTCCTGGGTTTTGTTTAATTTCTGCCGCTTGTTTTTCTGATAGTTCTTTTATTCTTTCATATTCCTTATGGTCATATCCTGAATCATATTTGTAAGGATACTCATATTCCTTGTTGGGGTCTTTTTCTTCTTTATAAGCACTACTATAAGCACCGCTATCGAAAGCTTTAGGTCTTGAAATGTATTCTGCTCTGTAATCATAACTATCTTCATCCTCATCGCTTCTTTTTCTTAAGTTGTCTCTGCTTCGTCCGCCTGCATACCTTCGAATTCGGGCTGGCCCTGCAATATAAGGATTGGACTTGTAGTTGTTTTCGGCTTCCCGGATTTCTATCAATTCTTCTTTGCGGTACTCTAATGGATGGGCAACTTTTACTTCCGTAACGGTTGGCTGGAAATAGGCTGCCACCGATGGATTTTTTTTTAAAGTTGCCAAAATTTCTTCACCTTGTTCTTCCTCCTCCTCCTCAGGCTTGTACACTTTATAATTTGCATCATGTACGGTTCGAATATCATATCTTAATGGACTAAGTTGCTGTGCAGTGGGTACTAACTGAGGTTGCAGTTGTTGTTGTTGCTGTTGTCTTTGGTGTGCCAATAACTTTGCCGACTTGCCAATAGGGAAAAAGCCTTGACTAGCAATGGGATTGAAACCAAAATTTTCAGGTGCAAAAGTATTTTCCTTGGGCGCTAATCGACTTTGAATAGAATCAATTGAACTACTAACAACTGTATCAAACAACTGTGGATATCGACTTTTATCTACTTTAAGTACCGCTGCCGCTATAGGATTTGAAGCCAACGAGGTGATGCCTGAAAGATACATAAAGCGCCAATTAGGCATAAGCTAAAAAATACTGCATTGCGTTCAAGTGTAAGTGCGTTACAAAAGTATAAAGCTTTACTAGAGTAAAAATTTATTAACAGATATAAAAATACTACTAAAATATGAATTTTGTTTTACTGACCGGAGTCTTCATCCTCAAAAATAGATCCAAAGTCCAATGACTCAACGAATCCGCTTTGATTTTCTTCACTGGAGAAAACTCCCTGACACACCAACAAGCTTATTAACTGGAACAATAATAAATATAGTAATTTACGAATTCTTAAGCTGAACAAAGGAGACAATAAAAAAATATATTTTTCGTACCAAACATCCGAAACTACAATACATTTTGGTAAAAATGGGTTTACACCCAAAAAATATCTTTTAAACTTTTTGCTCCTTGTCTGTCGAGTTGTGTTTCTCGTTTGCGTCGGGATGAAAGTAACGTCATATTATCACAATGACAAGGTTTTATAGGCGTCATTATTGCGAAGGTGAAAGATCGGTGCAACAGAGCGCGCGTACCACTCAAGCGTGTCAAGCCGGGCAATGTCCGCTTACTCCATCCGGCGGCCGACCGCTGGGGTCAACCTACAATAGGCCTGAAATTACGTGATTCAAGACGTGTATAATCTAATCAACCATCGTACATATCCATAGATATAACCTTTATTTTACCATGTTGCTATATGTGTACACACAGTTTGATTTGATCCAAAAAGTTTTCTTGTTATGGATGGAGCATTCGTTGACAATATTTTAAAAAGGAATGGCACTTTATTGTTCATTTCTATTTATCGAAACATAAAAGTTATTTTATGATGTACTGTCGATGAAACTACAATAAGATATTTTTAAGTCAGTGATATTTGATAG
>DWEM01001743.1:0-13532 GCA_018245935.1 Agara belti belti
GGGGTGGGCGCGAACAACCGCGCGTAGCTAAACGCCTGTAGAAATGTTAATACTACGTTGTTGTACCAAACAGATGGGTTAGAGTTTAGCAGTGATTCACCCCCCGGAGAATCGTCGATCCGTCCAATTGAACATCTCTAGGTTGTATTTGTGAAGGAACATGCCGCTCGAAGAGTGTTGCGCTCTCAATAATATTCTAGTAATAAACATAAATTTAGCCCTTAATTACTGTATCGCTCTGCTTTGAAATATCATTATCTTGTTTTCGTTATCGGTGCTACGATCGCCAAGAAATTTTTCGCTGAGACTTAACGACTTTTATACAACGACAAAGATCTGAACCGACTTCTTAAAATCCATTTGCATAAGGCGAGAAACCACGCGATACTAGGACGGCTGAATATTTTATTTATTTATTTACCTAATAACCAGTTTGTGAAGGGCAAACCAAACGCGAAGGGGCATTGCCTTCCAGAGGTCATGGTGATACTTATATAACGATGATAGCGTGCATTGATCGAGAACGTTTTCCCTTCCCATTCCCAGCAGTGGAACTCTGATAAGTTAATGCCAATAAAATATTAAACGTTTTACTCTCAGATTACCATACATTAGTACGCAATAGGCATTTAATCCTGTACAAAACGAACAGGAAAAATATTATATCGATTACAAGCGCGGTGAGTAGAACGTAAATATTTTCATCTGACCCCTGGCCGCGCCAAACTTCTGAAGACCCTTAAATAGTACGAACAACCTTTTTATTTATTCAGAGAAGAGGATTGAACCTACCTTTAATAATATCCTATATTTATATGATTATAAAAGAAAAGGTATGTAATAACATAATATCCTCAACATATTTAGTTTTAGATCGAATAAACATATATGTACATATAACTTAACTTTGTGCGAAAAATACCATAAGTAAGGTACTAAAAAACGAAATTATCGGTTAATTGTAAGTCAATTAAAATATATTTAAGTTTTTCTATTTAAATGACGTAGTTTATTATACTCACCCATGGCAAAGAGTATGATAAGGGCGGAAACTACCCAGGAGCACATGTTGGCAGTGGCGGCTGCCCTCACATGTCTGTTACACTTTCACATTGGTTCCTGCAACAAACATACTCGTTCAATCATTCGCATAACGTTACATATTACACACGCAAATACAAGTTGTCATTGTTGTTTTTGAAAACAAATTAATAATAATAATCGGGACAAGTCTGCACACGTCTATCTCATACTAAATGAAGTAATTTAATTCAAGGTAACCTGAGTCACCTGACAATGATGCATTATACATATACTTATGATTCTTATATAAATACCGCGAAGATCGTGGACGACTCTACGCTATGTTATTTTATTACGAATACAATCCCAAGAAGTAAGGGGACGTCTTATATATGAATATCTTATAGCGAGTCATGCATGACCAATGCAAAATGGACTTGGAAAATAAACTTGCGTTTGATTTCGATTGCGATTTAATAATATATATGGCTAAATGTAAACTTACTAGAATAATTTTACATTATGTAGACAAAATCTGGACATCACACAAATATGTATCGTCATGGATGGGAGTGGAACCAACACGCGGCTGGACGGTCAGCATCGAAGAGCACCTGACTAGATCAACAGACCTGTAGGTACTTCCCAGATTTATACAACATTTTTTCATAACTAATAAAGAATAAGAATACGAATTAATAGCGTGTTTGTTTTTCAGAAAGTATCCCGTTCATCGCTTCAATGGACTCATCAATGATAATAATTAATTCAATAAACTCTAATCCTTATAAGTAACTCAGAGCTTATCCATTTTCGTGCGCAGCAAATATGGAAGACGTATTACATTAAAATACCTTTTAGAGAGTATACGAGTTTCAGTAGATATCTTTAACGTTTTAGAAGTCCATTAGGGTCCCTGCTCTGAACGTTAAAAGTTATGAAATTATCTTTAAAAGCGTGCACATAATTTTCAGGATTCTTTTTTATAACGGGCTCGTAACTGTTAACGTAACTCATTCTAATGTATGTAAATATGTCCTGCCTTCGTTCTTTTTTGAAATGCGGAACTCATTGAGCTAAATTTAAAAATCAATTCTAAGATTCTCGTAACGTAAGAGGTATAATGGTATTTATAATTTACATATTATAAAATAAAAACGAAAGTTTATAAAAATAACAATTTATCTAAAATGTACTTTTGAGGCATGGTTTCCAAAACACTCTCAAACAAAAACTATTAGAAGATTCATTTAATACTGGGTACGTTGTAGATTATTTGAAAATTGTATGTATTATTTTAGAATATAATAGATGAGCCACCTACGATGAACAAGCTTACAAAAATTATCGATATTTGATGTTGGAATCAAGGAGCCGTTGCCAGCAAATTAACATTTTGCCTTCTTTAAAAAGTCTTATTAAAATATAGCTAAATATTTCAATGGAGTCAGTATTTTAGCATTTACGCATGATGTACGTAACTCTCATTTTAATTTAATCAACTGTCAAATGTAATTGAATCTAAAATTACAAAACTTCGTACTTTGAATCTTTCTTAATAACAAAACAAAATTTCCGGATAAAAATTTCCGGCGAATAATCAAACTTTGAACTCTCTTTGTTCTGCATCCGAATGAGAGCCTTAAGAGTACAATAAGCCCGCTGCGGATTACGTGTTTATAATTTTGAATCGAAAACAAAAAACCTTTGCCCGGCGTGTTTAAGTAAGATTATTATATGAGCGCCTACTATTGAGCGGTGAAAGCTAACGAAGTAACGTAATGAGTAGATCTTTTATATGAAAAGAGTAGCAAACGAGCAGGCCACTAGCCTCTAATAGGACTGTAGGGATTGGACCGTTAGTATTATTAGTCCAATTAGTACTGGTTAGTATAAGTGTGAAGTGTGATGTGATATATGTATATGTATGTTTATTACTTGCCTGGTCACCATAGTACAGACTCTACCTAGTTTGGAAGCAGGTGGCCGCGTGTGCATATGTCCCAAGCTATTATTATTATTATTTTTTAGTAAATAAACATTTCATCGGCCTTCGTCGATACGAGTGGGTGACACTATCCAACTTATTGGAAACTTCCGCTAGCGAAGTTACTCGATGTGACGTTATATAGTTATTACGTCGATGATAGAGCGGACGTTTGTAAAATTGTTACGCCTTAAAATAAGGTAAAACGTGGAAACTGCGCTGTTTTAAAAATCCTCCTCTGTCCCATTACAGAGACACGCTGCACAGAACTGCGCGGCTAACAATCATCAGGACAACTTCTCAAGTTGTAAAACAAAGAAGGGAGATTAAGACACCTCGCCCCCTCCTCCCCTCCACGCTCTGACATGTTATTATTAACATTATGTACGTCTTTTATTATAAAATTCTTAATACACCGTAATATAGACATGATGTTGCGAAATAACTTTAGAAAGGAATGTTTTAATAATTTTTGAGGATGCAAAACGTGTACAGGCCGCACCCGATCTTGCGTTAAAAGGTCGATGCCCCCTCTCTACCTGACGTTAAACAATACATATTACATCATTACCGCAAATCTAATAAGGCATAAATGGCAAGGCTATAATTTTTCTTCATACTCCTACAAAAGGGCACAATCACAGCTACAGATACCACTCAACCTAGTGGTAGTACTTCGCACGGAAGTTAAGAGAAAGGAATTACAATATTAAACTTAGATTATTGTTGTTGTTTATCTACAACATTGGCAATGTTTTGTTCTCAACATTACGGGAGGTGAACGCGCAGCGCGGCCGCCGCGGCTAACCCCCAGCGGGACAGCTTCGCAACTCGTAAAACAAAGTGGTAATGAATAGACCCCTCACTCGGTTTCTACGAACAACTGTCAACGCAAGAAACTCTTCGGTTAATGGTAAAAGATGCTTTAGGTCTGTCGCACTCGTGGTCGAGACCCGTACCCAGCAGTGGGATGTAAAAGCCTGCAGCCAGTCAGTTGACATGTCATTATTGTTCCCGCAGAAGCAAGTGTGTTGTCTGGCTTCGTTCTGTTATTTTAAAGCAAAGAGCTCCTCACTGTTATTTATAGCGCCTTTAGGAGGAGTCAACGAACCCCGCGCGAGTGAGCTCGCACTCTTGGAAGCCAATTTTCATGAAGCAACGGGATACTTTAGTAAATAAGATATGAAATAATTTAATCAGATTATTTAGTTTCTAACTAAAACTGTTAGTTTTATTTCGTTAGCGAATTATTGCGAATTATATCTCAACTCTTTTTGCATAAGGTTTTAATGTAGAAGAAAAGTAATAGTATTTTGAGCTATGACTTAAGTAAATATTAAAAAATAACTGTGATGTGTGATGTGAGTAATGTAAATATTTAAGTTGACAGTGAAATATACAAAAGGAAGCTACTTTGATAGAGATTTATAATGATTTAATTACATCAATAAAACCCGACATTATCGCGGTTACATTCAGCGCGAGCATCAAATTCTACGACGACCACGGTCTTACCGTGATGGCGGTTTCTTAGTTAGCAATATACGAGTAGCATTACAGTAGTCCTCACTTTGTCATGTCATTTAACAAGTATAACTTAAGTACAAAATTCTAAATTCATTTAACGGTCAAAACAACCGTTCAACGGTTTACCAGGACCCAAAGTATCTCAGGCATATCTAATGGAAGTAATTAGGTCAAATAAACAATTCGTAATTTACATTTAAATTAAGTAGATACGAATAATTAATACTTTTGTTGCTTATAAATGATAATTTTATGTATGGAATGCTTAAAAAGAAGACAAAGAAGGCGAGGTGCAAGAATATCACCGATAAACAGAGATGTCCATTTTTATGACAACAGACAGAAAGAAAAACAAATCATTTATTTGTATAAGGTGTTAGATCATTCCATAGTTTAACATTTACTGTTATTAATAATGTTACTGTTAGTAGCCTTCTTCAGGTCGTCAGGCCGCCTCGTAGTAGGTGAGCCTGTATTGTACCTACTAATAATAGGGAACGTACTCTTTATTAAGGTGAAACAGCAACGGTCGTTAGTTAGCGGCCGTCGGTCCTGCAGCTACAAAAACATCGTAATTGTTCAGAACACGCGAGCTGTGCCACTCGACATTAGGAATAACATTTGAATATTTCCCGCCCTGACACGAATTATGGCACGTTTATGTTAAAATATTTCTATTTCTCTTGAAGAGCGTTTAATTTTATAACCCACTGTATACTAACGTTGCGCACGGAGTTTCTAGAGAATATCTGCAGGTTATATACTCGGGTTTACAAGGAGCGACCTTCGGGAAGGCCCCGGTGGGCGCACTCCGAAGTGAACACAATAATAGGACGATGTCCCGAGACGAGCCCGACGAGAGCGCCGCGCCGAAGGACAGGTTGGCTATGTATGAAGATCCCGGAGTACTCCAACGGCGCAGAGAAAGGTCACTGAGTGAACTTTAATGGGTACAAAATCCTACATAACCCGGTGTCCCTCCTAAGGCACCCCGTTATCTTTTGAAGGTTTCCAATATGTCACAAAAAAGATGTCCTACCTAAATATCTAGATTGGAATCAGACAATTGCGAGTCGCCCTAAGATAGTATTATTATCCTTTACTGTCACTTTCCTAACATAAAGAGAGACGCGCGTCGCTACCGCAAGCCGCATACCCAATAACATTAGTTACGTGCGTCATCTGATAACAGTAGACAGCGGGGCGGCGCGCGACGTCACGTCCAGATAACATCGCGATGTTCCGCTTGATGGCCTGGACGCTTACATTAGATGCTTTCGTTTCGGTTTTCAGTCCCAAATACAGAATAAATTTATTTATTATAGAACTGGAGCAAAACCTTCTACAGAAAGCGACAGCAGCATAGTATTGACAAAAGAAAATAAAACGTGAGACTCTACAGAGAGGTGTTAAAAATGTTTACGGTGGGCAGTCTGTAGGTGGTACCTCTTGTACTGCAAATGGCTTCAGAGTGTCACCAGTGGTCACCGACTGATGATACGTAAAATTAGTTGAGTCGTCTGTCTGTTTGGTAACCTATGGGAAAAATGTCTTCAGACAATCATCACGCGACTTAATTGTAACTCAAACGTGTCTGTCTTTCTTTGCAAGTAATTTAAGTGAATAATGAACAAAACGTGACGAAACAGAAGAGCCTTTCCAATATCCATTTTAAAAATAATACTAGTACATCTGTGATGGACGCTTAACATCGAGTGGTAAATGTAACATATATTTTATAATATATTTTACACACGCTACTGAGTTTTTGTAACCATATTTGTTTATAGACTTTATTATACAAACATAATACATACATATGTATATCGTACCGTATCCTATAAAAACAAATAGTGATCTCGAGGAAAACTGGAACCGATTAAATATTCTTGTTACTCGAAAACGGGGGATTTTCCGAAAATTCTTCTTTTACAAAAGGTATTTAAACGGACATCGTTTAATTATACGGCGCCATTGAAGCGTAACTTACTGAATGCAAAAAGCAATTAAAGCTTTTAAATAACCTTATTTACGACATTTGCAATTTATTATTTGTTCAGTCTCCGTAGATAAAGCTTTACGGTAAATCAATGCTTTCCATTGTCAGGTAAATGCCCCCGAAACTCGGGCGTGGTCCAGGCCACATCGTTCCTATGTTTATCTAAATGTATCGGTCGCTAATAATAACAATCTGTGTTATTGAAGCTATACTTCATCTTTAACTTAAAGACAATTTGGAAGTTTTGACCACGTACGGCAAAGGGAGTTCCAGACGACTACCTTTTTGCGTAGAGATCAATAAACAGCGAGGAAACATCAAGTGTCCTCGGCTGTATAGCGAGTGGGCCTTAGAGACCGGGCTCGGAGACTAGGGGTCACTCACAATGGACCAGTTGGGGTTAAACCTGCATATTTCACAAACGACAGTGAATGGCCCGGACTTAATATTTGTCTCGTTTTCTTTTATGTTCTAAAAGAGAAGTTTTACAAAAGACAGTAAAAATGATCTGCAAAGCATGCCTTATTGTGGATTTTAAAAGGAAATTTCTGACTGCTGTATATAAGATTCAAAATTGATATTAATGGTACTATAGTAACCGGACAGTTGATATTCATATATCATATAATATACATACTATGTAACACTTATATAAATATATTTATTATATCCAGACACAGAAGAATTCGATATGCTCATGATAGAAATATTTGTTCTCGGTGGAAATCGAACCCAGGACGTCCAGCGTAGCGATGAAGGTTTTTAACCGGTAGAGCAAGAGGCCAGCTAAACTCAATCTGCACAAAGGTTTTGAAGAAAAATGTTTTTAAAAGGCGTAATGTTTTCGTTGTCTTATACAATATGTAAGCTCCTCACACGAAATGTAGAGTGATCCTCTTCCTCTGGAACATTCATATTGTTTGCGGCCCCCTCCTCCTCGCCCCTCCGCCCGTTTTAACGGTTGCCGTCATTAACTCGGGTTTTTCGTGTTCCTTTTTTGACTTTCAGTTATTTAAGTCCGGGTGAACAAATACGTTCCGGTTACTTAATACTTTCGGCGTTTTATGGTGACCATGAAACCTGTCTGCTGGAATGTATATTTTCTACATTTTGAGTGAGCACAGATCCAATTACAAAGGGGCGATCCGACAATCTCAAATAAACGATAGAAAATTGAAAATCATAATGCATTTAATATGACACATTTCAAAAAAATCGAATCGTGCCGTTTTGCAGCAATCTTTATACTGATACTCGCGCAACTATGCAGAAGTTGCTTTAGTTAGTGATGTTCGGAAAACATTGCTATTTGGTATACATTGTTAGGGACTGCATCGCCCATTGACCTTTAAGTGGCGGTAGAGTGTTCGTTTTCAAATTTCCAAACATAAAATACAGTTGTAACGGTTTTATTATTGAACTGTGAATTTTTGACTACAACTGGTAAAATTACTGGTATCGCAATTGATAAAAATATGTGTCTGGTTCCAAATGAAATTAATGTTGTTTCGCAACAATCGGCGATTGTATGCATGTTGTCCAACCTCCCATAGAAGATACGCCCATGCCATTAATAAATAAAAAAATTATAGAGCAAATTTTTTATTTTTATTTTATGATTTAAAACGTTACCTAGAATGCTAACGTATATGTAAATAGCACTTGAGTATGGCGTCTTGGAAGTCTATACACAATAAAAAAAATCCTTGCTAGGCCTCCCCCATAAAATTTATATAAACGTTAATAATCTAAGGCTACATTACTACTCTAAGCCAATTTAGATGTTATATAATCACGGTTAACATTTACATAATATGAATGCTTTATTTCACATAAGATTAGAAAAATCACTTGAAGGAAAATATAATTTAAACTTTCATAAACTTGTACTTTATTGTAGTAACTAGGATAGTAACATTAAAAACTTACAACTAAATTATTGGTCAAGGATCATAGTTTATTTTAATTAATGTTTTATAAGCATTTACTTTAAGAGATCATTACTCACTCGTAGCATGAAAACGAAAAACTTTATAATACTTTACTTACTAACCGCTAATTAAGCAAGATCCCGTCAAAGGTGCATAGCGGAACCGGTCGGGTCTTTGAGATATTATCTTCAACGACTGTTCTTATCAAACTATCACCCTCCGCTCCTTAGATCACCTTCGGTAGAGCGAATCACGTAACGTCAAAGACGCCGTTATCTTGACAAGAGACAACAGCTGTTAATAACGGCCGCGCTACGAACCGTGGAATATTAATTACGGGGCTCTCTCGGGAACTTTAACCCTGCAATTCTCGGCACGGGCTTAATTGGTACGTACCTAGTTCCTGTTTTTCTCACTGTTTCCTTCGCACCGGAGGTTATTCGGTTCGAGTGAGAGGGACGGAAGGTGGGTTGCACTCGCGCACACCCGCCGGCGGTGGCGGCTCGGGGCTGACTAAATCTGTGCTGTTTAAGCCAGGTCAGGTCATAACTAGGGGCTCGTTCAGAACGAACGATCGGCTTCCTCGTGCGTTTATTATATAGAAAGAGCTATAAAGCTGGCTGGAAGATAATTACTGCGACTTTGTGAAGAAAACTCAATAACTAATTAAAAATTGCTCACCTGCAATTAAAATCTATAATTTACACTGATGCATGGAACTTAAAGAGTTAATGAGATATCAATTCAATAATTCTTTATTTGAACCAGATTCTGCAGTATAAGCTTAAGCAATACTGACAATGCCTCCGTTTTTGCTCGCAGAAATAACATCGTATGAGAAAATGTATTTAAAAAGAATTTAGTGTTTGTAGAGAATATTTAAGTTTAAAAAATATGTATAAATAAAGATATGTATGAGTATAAATGGAAATAACAGCTAATTTCGTTAACTCAGTAACCATAAATAAGTTGCATTTCTTACCAACCAAACAATAATGCCATCTAAAATGATTCTATAGAACCCGCATTAGGAATAAATCCTTATTCAGCATCCCTCTCACACGTTCACCGAACGTAGAGATGCAAACCCATACACGGAAGCTTTCCTAACCTTCGTAGAATTTGATACATTTTTTACGTGTGTGAAAACGTATATGTAGGGGTGAATTTGTGTATATATGTACTACGAAAATGGCCGCTGTAGAGTTCGCGCATGCGTGAAGAACAAAGCCTAAGAGCGGATGGAAAAGAAAATTGCAATCAATTTTGAACTTTTTGTAGACAAAATAGAAGCGCTAGTATTTTCTGGAGATACGAAAATTATGTTTGTCAAAAAAAGCGGGCTTTTGAAGTTCGGACTTGGGAAAGGTAAAGGACACTTCTTAATGCAAAGTGTGTACGGATTCAGGATGTGTAGTCGTGTACTTCCAGAAAATTCTTGAAGCTGCCAAGAACGCAATAAAAGTGGGAAAAGCTTGTGTTTGAATGGAATTTTCTTAAGAATAACCACCTAATAGCTGACTAAAGTACACTTTTATATTCAGGAAAATATGATTTACCGTGAATAAGTCTGTACTGTTAAATACCCTAGTATTTAGCCTACTATAATTACATATATACGGGCCTCTTGGTCTAGTGGTTAGAGAATCTAGCTGCTAAGTCGTAAATTGTCGGTTCGATTCCTACTCAGGACAAACATAGGAATTCGTAGCAATTATTTGGGTGCAAAAGTTATTAGAAAAGATTTAGTTAAGTTATAAGTAGAGGTATTTCACGGCAACAACTTTTCGTGCTTTTATAGGTTGCAAAGGTTCTAAATCTACTATCGCGTCAGAACACGAACTTAAATAAATAAATCCAATGGAAAATAACTGGTAGAGAAACTCATAGGACGTGTCTTTATTACAACTTGTTTTACTTCATTCAATATAAAGATGTCTGTTTTATCTACTGCATGTGGCATTGCAAGGGACCAATATTTGTCGAGATACTGCACTTTAATATTAATTTTAAAATCATACATCGGTAGATAAATAACATTATTGGTTGGTAATTTTCAAATATTATTCAAATCTGAAGTAGCCTTTGTAGCTGGGTTTCGTTTAAAATGTCGATTAGACTTCAAATTTCAGCTTTTAATTGCACAACAAAAAGATTATTAGTAATTCTATGAACTTTAATAAGTTTACAAAAGATTTCTGTCTAATTTTGATCAAAATTGAGCAGATGTGTCGCTTCCGGCAGAGGACTAACTTTAAAATTGTCTCGTGAGTGCTGAGCGAAGTGCAGCCTTAATGCGCGACTAGAACGAGGATGTGGAATACGGTAGGAGTGTTACAACTTATTGGTATACTTTAAAAAACTCTGTCGGAACATAAAATCGAACCACTATTTTCGTGGGCTCTCATTTCTAAAGCGCTGGCAGGAACAGTGCGCGGGACATGAAGTTAGAAATATCCGCAGCACAAACGCAGCCTTCGTTACGGGGATTTTATTACATGCACGGATTTGTTTACTGAACTAGAAATTGTCGAATATTGTACAATATTCCGTTATTTCGCCGTCGAGCTCCGAATGCTCGGTGAACCGAGAACGGCTGCATCGGATTCCGTCAACATATTCAATAAAAAATGTTTGAGAGGGATTGAGAGTTACGTAGTTGACAGAACAATATATATTATATTGGTTTTTGTTAGAAAGGTAGAGGCGTTTCTGTCTTTTTATACATTGTTAGGGCCCAAATGTTACCTCTTCTTTTAAACTCCTAAAAGGTACGACTACAGAACCAGACGGCGGTGTCTCGTTTATAGTCTTAAGTCTATATATAAAGTGTTTTTTATTTACCTTGCACATGTAATACTTACAGGTTTTGCCTGATCTGTACGTGTTTCGAAAATATCAAACCATTTATGTTCTCCCATATCTTGACATCTTTGGTTTCGAGCCCTTCGCAAGCAACTACCGATAGCCCTTTGTAATGGACTACACTTCAGTATTCATGTCCCTTACTACTGTTATATCTATATTATTTGATAACTTTTTTTCACATTAACAACCGCACCAGTGCTGATATCTAATTTAGAAGTCCTTCTCTTTCAGCCGGCACTAGGCCTATTCGGTCGAGGTAGGAAAGTCCTGATCTCCCTGGGCACGTTCATCCATAAAAACTTTCATGGTATATCTGTTTTATCATTGTATCTTCATCCAATCCTTACATCGAAGCATCGGCATAAGACAAACGATACAAAATCAAATAACAGCCAACCGTCGCCCCGCGGTAGGGGCTGCATAATGAAATTGCTCCGGAAGGCATCGGATCGCGCGTAAAATTTTACAAGCTTGCCAATCGGACTTCGACCCGTGCTTCTTTTTACGACGAGTATGTGTCGATATTGTGAAGCGATATGACCTAGATTCGGCCAGCATTTTAATATAATGCCTTTTTTCTTTGTTATGCCGGTGACGAGCGAGCGTCTGAAAGTCCGACGTTAAGTGGTCAATGCCGTCAGCGAGATCACTAATACTTGCTCTCTTATTTTTTTAATGTAATAACTAAACTGAAGTGATAATTTTATAGCCCTCAAATGATAGCATCGATCAAATGATCGAATCCTAAGCCAGGGAACTACATAGCTGATGAATTACATAGTTAAATAGATAATTTTATACCTATATCTAGAACAAATAATCATGTTTGTAACTTAAATATATGTGGGTCTCCGTCTGCAAAAACCTTGAGGATACCGGTCACCGGCTATAGAAAATCATAAAGCTTAAAATCACTGACGCGTCTCTAGAATAATCATTTCGCAACAAACTAAAAACAACCACTCGACACACCCGACCCCGCTCTCGGCTAACTCGGAGTTTGTGTAAAAAGTACTTGCAGAGTGCGAGCGCTTTGTGAAGCTCTACGCGTAGACGCGTCTCGCATCCCGCCAGCGACGCCCGCCCTCTACCACTCGTTACATTTCAATTTCTCACTTGCTATATCTGAAATAATTGGCACTTGTTGGATCTCGCTTTGATAAATAAGACGAAAACAGTCAGTGGTTTCTATGTATGTCTACATTTACGTATAATTACGTAAAGTATTCAGACTGAAATAATTTCATATTTACATTACTTGTGCAATCGTATATGTAGATGCTGTATTTTTTATGCACTTCTTTATTTTATAACTAACCGTTACCCGCGGCTTCCCCTACCTGGTGCAAAAAATTTTTTTGTTCCACGTCATACTGTACCCGTAACATCATCTATAGCGCTTATCTGATCGAATACTAAAAACTACATCGATCCGTTGCTCCGTTTTTACATGAAAAAAGTACCAATAAACACACTAGCGCATTTATAATACATAGTAAGCATTGTGAACCGAATGACGCATAGATATTTTTATTGCCAACACGATGGCCCCGAAATAATTCATGAGAGCTTCATTCACTATAAGTCGTTGTTTTATTGAGCGCCTCATTTACGACTAGCCTCAGTAATTAATTATTTAATTGTATTAGCGTTGCTCACTTAACAATAACAGGTCGGAATACATTTCTCCATATAAAGCTACACTAAGCTCCTATGCTCCAAACCTTTCTCTCACAGTTGCTGCAGCGACCCGCACTGAGAATTGGTATGTGAAAACAGTTGAAACAGGCCTTGAAACTAAATGTTTATTTATTTATTTATTAGGTTCGCCAACGATTGATACATTAAAACTTGTTAACATGAATTACAATGGAGTCTTATGCTACATGTACAATCCATTATAGGCAAACACAACATGCAAAAATACATTGTATCAAATAATAATCTCTAACAGTGAATTAAGGTTATTAAACATACAATATTATATGAAAAAAATAAAATAAAAATAAAATAAAATCAATACAAACAAACAATATTAATTATTTGTAACATCATAGTGAGATTAGAAATTAAAATTAAAATTAAAATGAAGATTGAGATATAATTCAAATTAACAATTATGAAATAAATTCAATAAATAATTTAAGAGTTGCATTCATTAATTAAATTACTGTTGGAAAATTCCAAGAAAAATTGT
>DWEM01001744.1:0-13529 GCA_018245935.1 Agara belti belti
AAAACAATGCTACATTGACATTTATTTACAAATGTGATAGCAGCGATACATATATATGGGACTTACCTCACTGTAAAACATTCTAGATGCTTTCAACTTAAGCTGGTACACTTCATCTGTTTTCTTGTAAATTGTACACCGGGTGTCCATTTCACGACCCTACAATGATAACAAAAAATTAATGTGCAAATTGTATAAAATTGAATTTGCAATTTTACTAACTATTTATTGGATTCTTAAAATTGTCAGTAACATTTTCACTGAAACGCATAGTGTTATTCCAGTTAAAAATACTACTCTTTTTTATGCCCTGAGCACTGCCAGACGAGTTTGAGGAATCTTGCCTGGAAAGAATTCAGGGCTAATGCAAAATTATATTATTGTCATAAATAATTGTACAAAGGGAAGGAATCTAGATTATATAACAACTACAAAAAACAGGGATTGATACTTAACAAATTTGTGTAACAAACTTTTATTTATGTTGTATAATAATTGATTGCGTTGGTAGATAACATATATTGTTATTGTTACTCAAGTTATTGAACTTTGTCAGCATTATTCAAGATAATTTAAATTTGAATTCAGAACAGATGGGTTTGAAAACAATGAACTTCACCAACCTGCATTACCACAGTCACATGAACTCAAGATATCTGAAATAGTGTCACGGCTAATAGAATTATACCAAACTATAGTAAAGTATACATACCACACCTTCCCCAGTACTAATGAGGACATCCATTGCATACACTTCATAGGTCTCAAATGTGGCCTTCTCATGTTCTTTCCTCTGCAGTTCCGAAGGGTTCTGTATTATGCTCTTCTCTCCATCAATACGGAACTGCTTCAGTTGGTGTGACAGCATACCTTCAATCGCTTTACACCCATAATCTAAACTTATCTTTTGAAGTACATCTGTTATTGCATAGTTCTAAAAGGATATACAAAGACAAATGTTAGAAAATGTGTCAACATCGGTAAAAATTTAAACTCTGAACTTTGAATACGTTTTATTTTACAATTTGAGCTTGTAAAAATTCATTTAGGAGTTATAATTGTCATTATTAATAAACCAAAAAATGATTTTACCTCATTGCCCGGCCGCAGCAGCCTCAAGGCGGCTTCACTGGCCAGATGGGCTGCAAGGAGTACATCGGCAGCTCTCCCAGTGATTTCTCCACCACCGACCGCAACTGTGTGTGCCACAACCGCTATGAAACCATCAATATGTGCACCCAGGTCACTACAACAAAATGCTAATGCAACATTTTCATACACATAAAATAACAAGCTATCACAAATCGTTAATACTACATAAATTCAAATGACAAATACAAGTCGATTCAAATTATTCTTAATCAAACAAGCGGCGGGCCAGCTTCCAAATGTATAAATACTATATAAATATGCTAAGCATATATTATGCCTAGATCGGTTCTTTACATAGAATAAAGAAGCTGTATGTTACTTTAATGCCAAAAAACTCGGTACTAAGCGAAACCAATAATAATATAACCTCGACGCTATTACTTACATCTTAGCGAGATCCCCCTGTTTCAGAATGTAGTCAGCTTCACTAGGTATGGGTGAGAAATGACATATACAGTTGTTGACGGAGACGCATGTTGAAAACGCGATGCCTTTCTTTGAGTCCTTTTCCTTTTTGAACACCTTGGAAGTTTCTTCTAGAATCAATTTGTCGCCGAATTCACATATCTCACGCGCAGACGCGTCGGGTACGCATTTTGCAATCACTTGCTCTAGAACACCTGTGACAAAGAAGTTAAGATCGTGAAACAGGTGATTGGTTATAAATATGCCCGGAAACTGAAATAATTTGGCATCGTTAGCGGCACCACATTGTCCGCATGGCGATGACACGCGTCCAGCCAACGTATACTGGCTACCGCTTACACAGAATTGCACAAAGAACTTTGAACTTATAAAATGAAGTATTATATAAAGAAACTTACGATTGACAATTTGTCCCGCTAACTTATACTTGGTGACCACCAAGTCTTCTGCAATCGTTTTTTCCACTTCTTTATCGTCGGCCATTTCTAAAACTCTGGTTTTGGTTTGGTTAGGATGATGGCGCTGGCTGTTGACTGTTGGTTGGTTAGTTCAATGACTTGGATGTCAGTCACGTGACCATGACGATAATACATAAAAAATAGCGGGAAAGATTGCATGCGTCCTAACAATTTACTATTCATGAATTATGTAGCTTTATGGATAGCTGCCTGGGCTACATTTTTTTATACGATAACTGCGTATAACCTAAATTATATTTTATGAACTCAGTTTTGGGATGTTGGTTTTGGAGTCTATCTCTTGCTGTACAATTTGTAAAAAAACTATAACGTTTAATACTAGATGTATATAAACAACGTAATTTGAAAATAAAAGTAAAAGATATTCTCGTATTGTTTTCGTGCGTATATGCACTAATATTTTGGACGTATCTGTGATAGTTGACTTTTAATTGTCAATAAATAAAGTGACATCAATCATTGTCAAATTGTCATCTAAAAATCTAACCTAAAAATGTATTGCCGTAGTAAGTAAATGCTAACTTGTATAAAAAAAAATAAACACTACGACTTTAAAACAGATATAATACTGTACAGATATCAGAAATTTGCAGCATGGATTATGAATATGAACAATCGAGCGAGATTGAAGCCTTAGATTCTATTTATTATGGTGATATGCAAAGTAGGTATAGTAATGTAAATGTTATTTTAAAAATTAATTGGATAGTAGTTTAATCAGTGGATAAACTTTTAGTACTGGAAAGGAAGCCTATTCTAAAATTTTCAATACCGATAAAGTCCGAGCGCTTTGACGACGGGGACGGGCTGGCGTGTCGCTTGGTATTTACTTATACCCCTAAATATCCCGATGAGTTGCCGGTCGTTGAAATCGACAATGAAGAGAATTTCGACGACGTCATCGATAAAAATGAACTTCTCACATATTTGACCGAGCAGGTAATTTTTATTAGTTTTGTAATGACCAATATGACATTAATTTATATGTGACATATAAAATAAAGTAAACTGCATTCAGTAAAATAATAAAAGCTAAGTAAATCATAACTGTAGTGTTAAATGGTAGAAGTAGGGTAAAGGTTCCGAGCTGATAAAAGTGTAATAGATATGTTGTTCATGAAGTTATGTTTTGCATGAATTTAAGGGAGACGAGAACCTTGGTATGGTGATGGTGTTTACACTGGTGTCGTCAGGACAGGAGTGGCTCAATGACAAATGGGATGCGGTAAAAAAAGAGAGAGAGGAACAGCTGTTGGTGAAAAAAAAGGCTGAAGAGGAGGCAGAACTGGTAAGCTGGCATTAACTACTTAATTAGTGCTTGTATTTCTAATATGTTTAAGCATACATTTGGCATGTGCAGGCGACATTTAGGGGCATATTGAAAAGATGTATGGGGCTGTGTAATAATTTCCAATAGACATGACCACAAACATGTAGGAGACCTATCCACCGAAAAGCTATGTGTCAGCCAACATGGATATATTATGTTCACAGTTCTACATATCATACAAATTGTTTATATGTATATTAAAAATGGCTTAGCTGAAATATTCAATTGCTAAAAGTGATAGCTTTTTGATAAAAAATAAATTAAATATGCTTTTAATAAGATTGGTGAGATGTTGGATATTAAGCAATTATTAATTTTTATTCAGAAAAGATTTGAAGGTACTAGAGTTACAGTGGAGTCTTTCTTGGCATGGAGAAAGCAATTTGAAATAGATATGGGCATTCCCGCTAAAAGAGAGAAAGAGGCAAAAGATAAAAATAAGCTCACTGGCAAAGAACTGTTCCTCAGGGACACAACCCTCAATGAATCAGACTTGAAGTTTCTGGAGGATGGTGAGTTTGAATCTTCAATTCCGTTGAAAGGTTTAGTATTGGTGTTTAGGATCACATAGAACCATAAGATATTTCTTGAAATACCAAGTTTAATTTATATTAAATAAGTAGTATTTTGGGTAGTGTCAGTAGTATATTAAATCAGTTGTATTAACAACTATCCAAAAATGTAGGTCTGTCTGTTCAGTTGTGCTACAATTTTTGCATTTTTTCCTACACATTATTCACACTAAATCTTTTATTTCTATTCTGTTATCATATAGTATTGGCCGCAATCTCTATTCATTGGAAGTGTAATTGTGTAATAAAATGGTCTAGAAATAGTTTGTTCATCCATGTCTGCAAGAACTGGTTATATCTGTAATTTTTACAACTTTATTAATGATGTAAATGTATTCTAGGTGATGTTGTCAAAGTGGATGAATCACTGTTCCAAGATTTGGACGACCTTGATATATCAGATGAGGATGACGAAGACTATGTTCCAGGGCAGAGTGGTAGTGAGAGTGATTAGAATACATAGTTCTTATCATAAGGAGTGGAGATGTGTGTTGGTGAGTTAATCTTTAGATTGAGACTAGCAATGATGGCAACATTACCTCTTGAGAAATGAAATTGGAAAATATTATGGGCTGTGTCTGTGAATGTTACAATTATAAGCTAATTTTATAGTAATTTGCTAAAAAATAAACATTGGTATTTTATAAGATAAAAAACTACCCATTCTAGTTAATTTCAATTGTTAGTTCAGTTAATACACTGTCAATGGAACACTGGTTTGATAGTGATGGTGATATTGACATAATCCACATTTAAAAACTAATGAATTTTATTATATTGTAACAGAAAGTTTCCAAACAATTTTAATTCTGGTCCAAGTCATGCAATAATGCCACAATATGAAACTGCATAGTGAGATTAGAATATACTGCCAGTACTGCTAATACTGAACTTGTAATTTTGAAATTACCACTTGTTCTGGATTATTTGTATGTGTATTGAAATTTTAACAATCCAGTTATGAAGTGATGATTATGCAATGGTTTGCAGTTGAAGAGTTATAAATATTTATGAACAAGGCGAATTTCTGAATCTGTATTCGGACGTTTATACTTAATCTTGTTGAAAGTTTAAATTATGGTGTATATTTTTGAGAAATTATTATTATATTGTTGTTCTGTTATAATTACCCAATCAAATTTGGATTGGTTATGGTAATGAGAGTAAAGCTGTAACATAACTATGATTTTTATATTTCATCTGTGTTTAGCTTGTTCCATATTCGAAACTTTCATTGCTTTAGTCCAACCGAATGTTAAAAAATATAATGCAAATTTAGGAAGAAAACTTTTTTCGAGAATAAACCAGTCTGAATTTGAAAAAGATGTTGTAATTTGAGATTTGCAAATGGTATTTCTGATACAAGTCCATATATCTGTCGAGAAGCATCGAATTGTTAGTTCAATACTTACTCTTCGCCTTGCTTGCAAAATGTGAATGGCGAAAAATGATATCTAGAAAATCCTTTTTAATGCCTACTTCATTAGATTACACTCAACATTTTCTTTTAATACAAAAGTTGTATTGAATTTCTTTGTCTTACAGTTATTTTGTACGAGAGAAATTGGGCTAGCTCCAATATCTATTTAAACGAGTTCAAGGCCTAATAGACAGTGTTGATGGATTGTTTCAGTTTTTTAAAATCCGGAACCTTTCCACTGGTTCAATTTTTCCCAACACAGTTTCATATCACATCCTCCACATTTGGTGTTAACATTATTATTGTGTAAGATTCTGTATAAGAATGGAAATTTGATTGTTTTATTTCTCAATTTTGGTTTAATAACATGTGAAGGTAAGAACCTAAGTTTCAAGTAGTGTAAAAAGAGGTAATATTCATTTCATTAAACTATAATTCAATTGCATATTAAGCCAAATTTCTATAATAATAAATATCGACGCCTATTTGTAGGCTAGTCACATCTGTGTTTGAGTGGTAAGCAGGGTGAAATTTTGTTTAATCAACTTACTTATACAAATGTCTAAATTTACGGATTAATTACGGATTTACGGATTCTCATTAACTTACTCCGAAAAATACTCTACAACAATACTTTGAACAATCTGTTATAATAAACATTAAATATATGCCCTTAATAGTGTACGAAAAAATTACTAAAATAGGTATTAATAAAGTTAGGTAGATAAAAATATATCTATTGTAATATTTACAACACTACCTATTAGGTTGAAAATTGAAGGACAATTGCAAATTGTCATACTTTCATTTTTCTTTTTCAATTCTAGCGTCTTCATATGAAAGATTAAAAAAATAATGCAACCTCAATTGCCGATTCTTAATATGTAAAACTTTTTATTGGAAATGCCCTAGAACCAGATTTTGATTTTGAATGCTTTAATTTAAAGCTTGTGTCTTGTCACGTAAAAACCGAGATGTTCTTAGGTTAATAGTTATTCATATTTAACGATAAAATGTATGGAAACATGTTTGAATAGATTATAAATACTAACCTAAATGTTTAAACCCTGACGCCGTACTGAGAGGCTGAAGTTATCTATCCACTATCCACTAGGCTATCACTACTGTTGCAATAGTAATAGTAAATAAAAATAATTGATTTTGTTGTAACTTGATATAGCTGTCATCAAGGGACTACGGTAGGTATAATATTATGATCGATTTAAAAAGAGTTAAAATATTCCGATTCACACATGTGCTTGTCAATACTTACGTTTTTATATTAAAACTGTTTTTTTTTATTTGGAGAATATTTTTATTTACATTGTCTATAAGTGGTATTTACAACCGACAAATTAAACATTATCGTACACGAAAAATCATTTGGATACACATAGAACATATTTTAACATCGATTTAAGATCAATAATAAGCAAACGATTAGAACGACTAAAGCGAACGTAACTAAATTTGATCTACACAACATCAATATTTTATTATAATTACAACTAAGTAAATAATATTATTACATTGAATAGAAATACCACATCACATATATTTTAAAAAGTGCAGTCTCAAAGAAACGTGTGTCAAAGCAAGGAACGATAATATCTTTGTTTCTTAAACATTCTAATGATAACTAATTAATTAACCACAGATATGTACGTTATTAGAAAATAATTTCACACATTTTAGTACTCTATTCACACCTATAGATTCATTACGAACGATTATTGACTAAGCTAAATTATATAGTTAGAAACATTATACCTACAGATTGGTTTATACAGCGTGAATTAAAAACGGTAGGTACCTACTGTAGGTAGCAACATTGATATAGCCACTAACTTGTTGATACCTCACTTGCTATATGTCATTTATCAATTAAAGATCCCATAGGTTTGAACAGAGTGTTGGACATACGTACATACAGTTCAAGCAATCATTATTCGCTGCACAACACCAACTAGTTTATTTCCAAATCATAAATTTATAGGTATATTAAGCATTTCCACATGGTCACAAAGATAACAACGCAGTATGTCGCATTATAAAATAATGATTACATTTATATTAACAACTCTATTCATATAAACACACAGTACAACAACGATTGAATGGATCATTAATTTAAAAATGTGTTTCGTCAAAACTTTAACATTAAAAAACATTCATTATATCGCATTAATTAACACACATATGCACGACATATATTATATAAGGTATATTTAATCCTAAATTGTATTCTAAACAGCGAACTATAAAAATATTAGACCAAATGTAGCCTGCAAACTAGGCCTAATATGCAAAAAATAAATACGTTACAAACAGAGGAACAGGTAACTAATCTTCATAAGAGACAAACGATAACCATAGTATAAGTGAACATTCTTATAAGATAACGTTTAAAAGCAAAATAATACTACTACGCGACGCTCATTATTAAAGTACTAAACAACAATTACTGCGCCATTGGACGCCGAATATCAAGAACGCCTTGACTGCCACTTTTGTACATGTTTACTTAACAACAATTATAGTGGCATCGGAGCCGAATATACAGAGCGCATTGATCGCATCGACTGTATTTGTGTACGAAACAACAATTACGCATTTTATGTAGTTGCAAAACGGCCAATAAGTCCCCAAATATCTAATAGTCACTCATTTGTTTTTTTTTTACTTTATATACAGTAAGGTACTACAGTAGAACAGAATTGTCAACAATATCAATGAATATGATTATTTATAATTACAATATTACTGTTATAGCTACAGGCCAATACATTTACCGGCTGTTCATTGTACTGGCGTGCTCACAAAATGCATGACATTTAGTACCTATGTAATTGTATTACATTCCATATATTATTGAATATTTAAAACATGATTTATTCCTGCTGATGGACCCAATGTTACCGATTACTTAGCTTCGTCCGCTCGGCATTGAGACTTATTAAATTTATTATTTCACAATGCTACCTATCTAAGCCTGTGTAAAAAATATTTGTAGACGAGTGAACTTGTATTACACGAAATATTTAAGATAATTAGTTTAGATAAAGCGTATATTCAGCGATGGGTTAAATGTTAATTAACTACTTCGAAGATCGAGTACAATGTTCGTCGCGATCATCGATAGCTATCATGATACATCTAACACATATCTGCAGTACTTTCTAAACAATTATAATTTAGCGCAATACACTCGGTTTAGCGTTTAGGTGCGTATAGTACCGCAGGCACGGTTGCACTCGGTTTAAAGCATTTAGTTGAGGAAATTGAATATTGTGCTGTGAAGTTTCATGAAATAATAACACTCTCTTAACTGTAACAGCGTCCTATGTAATCACGTCGCCTCGTGCAGTCTACAGTCCACTACGGTTGTAGAAACCGTACGACCGTAACTTTCGTCTATGAGCAATGGGCATTGCTCATTTAAGTCTTTGTGTCACATTTGCTAGAGCGACCGCGAAAGCCTGCAAAGCGGAGAACGGATACTGGAAGTCCAGGGTGTAAGCGTTGCCGTCGATGCGTCCGAATTGCATCACCTGGGAACAGAAATGTTTTCGCCAGTTGTAATAGAAGTAAAAATACTCTTCAATGGTTTCTTACAGCTGCCGTTTCTTACACAGGCCTCAAGAGGAAATGATTGTCATTCTTTTTCTCGCGTAACTCTTGATGCATTTAGGTTTTTTTTGAAGACTACTTGTTAGATGCGAGACACACCTGCTTCCCGTGATATTCGATCTGGAAGTTCTTCGCGGATTCTTGCGTGACCCGTCCGCCGAAGTCGAGCTGGTACACCTGGCTGTTCTCGTTCCACATGGGCGCCTTGTTGTGCATCATGAGCTGCCGCCGCGCGCCGCTGCGACTGTCGCTCGCGCTGCACGCCGACGCTGCGCTTAGGTTGCCTCCGGCGCGTTTCAGCTGACACGTTTATTTCATTCAGTATATACGGTTGGCCAATTAGAACTCCTTCTGTAATATTTTACTAATAACACCAATACTGGTATCGTGTTGCAGTGGAGATATTTTGTTAGTGAAATTTCATTTTCTGTAACCGGACTCGAAGGATCAAAATTTTTTTTTTCCGATGGGAATTAATATAATTGATTGTACATAAATACGCTTGACATGTGTCACGGTAATAGTTATGTATTTGAGTTCATGCATTAGTTTACCCAATGTAATTACTAGCTTTTCAAACCTTGTTCCTGAGCTGTGCCTTCTGGAAGCTCTCCAAGTCGCGGTAGTTCTTGCTATTGACTTCGCTGTAGCCGCCGCCGTTTGAATACTCATCGTCGGAGCTTTCCGAAGGTTTCTTGTTTCGGCGGCGATTCAACAATGGAGAGTTGAGCAGTTGTCTGTGGTGAAGGCACACAACATTACTAGCTGTTGTTGATAGTATGAGAACTTTGTTTAAAAGCGTTCTGTAAACTTACCATATAATTGGGTAACAGTGTTTAAGTATCAATAGACAAATTGCAGTTCACATCCCGTTAGAAATCAATATAACCTGAAAAATCAATTAACCTCGCATGAAGTTAACATAGGGAATTGAGGTGTCCATTATACCTTATGGGCGAAGCTGAGGAGTATCGCGGTCGGCGCTTGGTGGGCGTGGGTTGCGAGCGTGCGAGTCGCGGCGATGTCGGCGCCGAGCTGCTCTCTCGCGCCACGTTGCCCGCCCTGCCCGTGGCGCTGGCTGCTCTACTCGCTGCTCCGCCCGCCTTGTCCGCCCCGCCGCCCTCCCCCTTAGACCCCGGCGACGATCCGCCAACCCCGCGGGACGTTCGTGACGCCAGCAGTCGCAAGGCGAGTTGCTCCAGCGAACCTGTTACAGCCGGATAAGTGACAGCCATGAGAAATGTATGTCAGGCAAGTTTACCGTGACGGTTATTATTAATATCAAATCGCTACGTGTTGGGTGTACTGTCCTACAGTTTTATATTTATACAAAAAGCTGCGTGCTGTTTATCACACCGTTGTTACTAAATATGGTGTCGTTATTTGCGCAGTCTACCTATTTACAACCAATCATTACCATAATAAGCTAGTCAGTAATAATAGAGCATTAAAATATAATTACGGATGCCAAATTTTATTTTAATGCAATGTAGCTTATCGTGTTATTCACTTCTCGGTGCTGATCTACTATGCAGGTTTACTATGATTTAATGTCATTTGTAAATCTTAAGGTCCCTGGAGACCTGATCAAATTCCAACAAGTCAAAAAAATCTCAAAATGCTATGTCAGTCGTTCGAACTGATTTCGATGGGCTCGATCGATAGAGCCTCGCTAGAAGCCACATGCGTGAGTGCCAGGGTGTGCTCAACTCTACGTCGTCTGGCCGCCGGTGAAGTAGGGGAGGACTCCGCGGGTGAGATAAAGCATCTACTACTAACTATAATACTTGCTGTAGTCGGAATCGCTGTCGGTTGCCAGAGCAGGTGCGGGCTGCATGACGGGCGTCCCACGCGGGCCGCACGCCGCGCACGTGGTGGAGGGGGCACGCGTTGCGCTTAGACGGCATGCCGAACACGCGACTTGATCACGCCGCGAGCGTCGTACTGTCGCCGTGCTTTCTTCCGCACTGGTGCCGCCGTTGTCTTCTCCGGTGCTGTTGCAGTGACTACTCGACTGTGCCGACGCAGTGTCGTCTCGCGCGATGACGTTAGACGCGGCCGTTTTAGTCTGCTTCTTGCCTTTCTCCGAAGTCATCGCCAGCTCGCTTGAATCTAAGCTCTTAGACTTGCCGCATTTCTTCAAGCTTGGAATCTTGATAGCTTCGGTCTGCTTGACATCAGACGTTCTAAAATATCGCCTGGGTCTCCTTTGGCGTTTGTTGTTGACAAGAACGAGCCGTCGTGGTGGCTCCCCTTTAAGTGCACTGAGACTCACGTGAGCGTGGAGCACTTGCGGGTCTACGAGATCGAGATAACCGACGCTGCAGCTTCGAGTTATTGTGTCGTACATGGGAACGTTTGCGCACACCGGGCTTATCGGTACCACGGTAGTGGTTCTTTGTACCCTTACCTCTTTTCCTCTTTCAGTTAAATTGTTTATATTGGTTTCCACTGGGGTTTCCTCGTCGATGTATTTGAGGTCCTCATTTTTTTGCAAATTTCGTAATGTATCGCCGCGTTTGGTCAACGCATCGGGATGAACTTCATGTTCATAATTTTTGTTACAAAGCGATTTCAAAATTTTTGTATTAATCTCATATGAAGCTGATTCACCCCTGCTGCAAATGTTTTTGCGTAGCTTGGAGAGGCAATTATCGGTTACATGGTTATCACATTTTTTAATGGTCACTTGTCTATTAGGTTCTGCGCTGAGATTCAAATTGAATGTTTGCTGTTCTATGTTGGACAGATTTCCCTTGAGAGAGACATTATCGCCGCGAACGCTGTAATCCGTTCTTCCGCCACAAAAATCACCACGTCCACCACAACTTACAGTCTGCGGTGAAGGTCTTTCAAAGATGATATCGGTGGGGGCCACAGCGTTCTTGGGCGACTGCAGAGTAGGAACGGAGCTTTCACATCTTAAGGGTGAAATAGCGTGGCGGTTTGGTACGTTGTTTGAATTGTTAACTCGTCTTTCAGTGGATTGTGTTGTGTGCCTCACTGGGGCTGAACTGTATATATTCTCGGGTATATTGTTCATGGCGTCGCTTGTATCGATGTATGGGAATTCCTCATACGATTCAGCCCTTGCGAGTGTTGGATTGAAATTATTATTGATGGAGGTGTAATCAGTTTGGCTATGTATGTTGTTAGTGCTGATTCTCTCGCTTAGTATATTCGAATTGAATTTCTTTCTAATATTGTTATTAGTGTGTGATGGAGAGGAAGGATTGCTCGACTGAAAGACATCCTCTTCATCTTCAGAGAATATGTTTGGATTGAAGGTAGGGTCGGGACCGACCGGATAATCATCTCGTAACTCTGTTATCATGAGTGTCATTTGCCTTGGCTGGAGATGCAGTAAAGATGTTTTGTACGTAACTTGCCCTAAATTGGCTGGCACGTTCTTAGCTAAGCCGTGCATTTTAAATTTGGTGCCCCATATATTCGAAGTGACTTCTACCAGACGAACATCCTGAAAGAAAACCCATATTATTGTTATGTTATGATATACCAGTGTGTAGTACGAACTTTAATCGTTTCATTCGATACCTCGGGAAGAGAATCAATGTAAGCCAATTCATCGGGGGTTTCGTCTTTTTCGCTGGAATTCCTGAATTTGCGCCGTTCTCGAGCTCGCCTACGTCTTTGGAGTCTTGGAGATCCCGAGCAACCTGAAATTCATAAAATTACACTTTACAATTGTTTCTTTGTGATTTCACGTATTTTTAAACAGCTATTTGGGTAAAATTTGAAACAATTTTGCAGAAATCGGTGAGCTCCAACATTTAGAAAATCTTCATGGACTATATAGATATATATTTAAAGTAAAGTTTTATGTGAAGTTGATTATACTCGTAGATTTTAAAGAGATCACTAAATATTAAAATGGTTACTTCCACTACACAAAGTGTACAATACCGTCCTCGCGTTCCGAATCTGAGGAGCAAGATTCGTTTTGTGGCAGCGGTGGGGGACGCGGACGGCGCGGGCGCGGCGGCCGGGGGGAGGGCAGGCTGCCCACGCGGCCGCCGCCCGCCGAGCTCCCCGCGCCGCTGCTGCCTGCGCCGCTGCTGCCCGCGCTGCTGCTGCCGGCGCCACTGCTGCTGCTGCTGCTGCTCTCGCGCGTCACTATCACGGCACCTTCTGGGTGCGACAACAAACGCCTAGATAAAGCACTAACAATAGTTTAGTAGGGATTTCATTTGATAACACACAGTGAACGATTGAAGTCTCGACATATTAATATATTAAAGACAAGGTTAGCAAACAAGCCATATTAATGAATTATTAACATAGGTTACTGTTCGATCTACGTTTTATTTTCGAGTCCGTATCTTGAATACCGTATTTTATTATACATATGTAGTGTCTATAGATAAATATTGCCCTTAAAAGATCAAGTTTTAAGAAACTGAGTCGCTTGTCTCTACATTTTGTTAAAACATCGTAGAATATAGCTACTGTAGCTTTAGATCGAGCAACACATAGTTAAGACTGAGTAAGGATGTAAATTC
>DWEM01001745.1:0-13526 GCA_018245935.1 Agara belti belti
CTAGAAATTCTAAATTAGAAAAATCCAATAGTACCCGACCCGGGATTTGAACCCAGGACCTCCCGATCGGCAGTCGCACTAGCAACCGCTCGACCAACGAGGCAGTCATAATTAAATTAATTTTTATTAAAACATATTAGCGGCGATTATGAAGTTGTTTTTTATGTACAAATATGGCGAATTGATTGTAGAGTAATGACGGAAAATGGAGCTATTTTATATAAAATATAATTTTGTTATGGTTTTGTTTCCGTATGTTTTATTGAGGTGCTCTAATTAGTTGCCATTTATAAGAACATTATAAACGAGAGTGAGTTTAATCGTTTCGACCGATAGATGGCGGAACAATATATCTGAATCACTATCTATATTTATGAATAGCCCGCGAAATGTAGTAAACTAGAAGACTTCCAAAACGTAATAGAAAATGTTTTTCTTGTAACAGGCAAAGTATTTGTCGTTTTATGGCAACACTGCGATGGTGGTGCCACCTATTTCTTCCTTAAGCTTTTTATGTACAATGTCGCTACAGAAGTAATGGCTAAGTTCACACTTCTTTCTTCGGTGTTGATGTACTTGTATTGTATTGATTATGTATTCAATATATGTACTATTACTTAAGAAAGATATTAAAAAATCTATATCACTACACTACTGCATCCTTAATTAGTAATCTCACATATTCGTAGTTATAAAATATTTCGTGCTTCTTGATATTATAATTAGATTAAGAGATAAATATTCGGATCGTTATGAAGCTTGTTGTATTTATCATCTGTATTGTGTTCGTTAGAGTTATCTAAGGTCTTAGTGTGAATTAAATGATATATAGGTATCCTATACATATATAGTAGGCATGGGCCTAGTACTCTGTATACTCGACGATTTTTAACCTTGTAATCGGCCGAATAGCTCGGTTTCACACAGAGTAAGTAAGTACTGCAGTGTTTATTGTTTGTAATGTCGAATTTTCAAAAATAGGTTGTTAAACCACAACAATATCCAACATCAAGTAAGGCTGAAATCATACATGGAAATTTGCTACTTCGAAATATGTTTATACATGTTTTCGTGCGACTTTCATAAATCATACAGAGTAAAATTCGATATTCGGTTACTCGACATAACTTTAACTCGGCCCTTTCCTAGTATATATTCTAGAAATTCAGTGACTGTGACTCAAGTTGGGTTTTATTGCCAACAAGTTCCAAGTATTTTTTCTTTGTGTGTGTAATTTTTTATATACGTATGTATGTATATATGTTCATTAGCTGTTTGATCACTATAGCACAATCCGCTTGGTTTAGGACACCGATTCTCAACCTGGGGTCCCGTTTGTTACGAAGAGGGGGTCGCAAGATTTTTCAAAAAAAAAATTTACCTACGCTCACAACATTTGTTTATTAAAATTAAGTTACAGCTTACTTAAAATATTATTATAATTTTACAGTTAAATCGCGAGGATTTTTACTTAACATTTTAGCCTTTAGATGAGTCACGACAGAATAAGTTCCAGAATCAATGGTTTAGGATTGTATTCATAATCCGTTTTCACTTTTATTTATATAAAAACATTTTTTTTTTGTTTTGTTTCCATCCTATTTATAATATAAGTCCAAAACAGGGTTGCAACTGTGGAGGCTTTAAAGTTTCCATTTTTATAATTTCTTTTTTAAAATGCATTTTAACGTACAAATAATTATTAAAGGTAAACAAATATTACAAAAAACAGACAAATTTATTTTCGACTCACATTTTTGAGTTTTAATTTAGATATAATCCGTCCAGTAGTGTATTAATGGTTTTTCTTGAAATTATTATTATACAAGTTTTAATTTTAATGAACATTATTTTATTTTGGGTGCTTAATCGACACAAGTGCTATTATTATTGTTATTAACATTTTACTTGTGTTACCAGTAATATTTAAATGTTATGTTCTGAAATTGCATGCTGAAAAATATATTAATGTCCATTTATTGTAAGCGGGGGGCAGCCCAGGGTGCTACGTGAATACTATCTCTATTTTTATCTGTTTTCTTAGATTGCAAAATTACATGAACCTTGACATATTATTCTAATTTACATAAGAACCTACTACATTTCTCATATTAGGTTTGATATATTTTATTGCTTAAGTCGTAACAAATCAATGTAATTTGCAATTTTAACGGTGTTCTTAATGCAATGGTGCTTTAATTCGCGCGAAATATACACAAAGTATTAGATTTTCTAGTGTGTGTAGAAAATATACATAAATATACTGTTCTTATGTACATAATATGAGCTTTTATAACCAATATATCACGTATATAAAGTTTTGACAAATAAATGTTTCAATGTGCACAATCTTATTTAATAGTTTTTTTATTGAACGCAATTAAAAATGACAGAATTACAAAAAAAATTAACTTAATTGTCTAATTAGTCAGATTTTTAGTAGCACGCAATGTCACAAATGGCTATTGTCCTTATTAAGCGTCAATGACATTGGATTTTTGAAGCTTTTGCTATGGTGTCATTGTGATCGAAAGGTCAAATTTATGTATTTATTTGTATTAATTGTCATAACGACAACTCGACAATTTTGAATATTAGTAATTTTACAATGATTTTATGATCTTTTTCGGTACTTAAATGCCTTCGATGTGTGAATTATTATTGTAGAAATAAAATTTGTGTCATTATATTTGAGTTTTATTTATAAACCCAGTCTGAATTTTATTCTGGACTAAGTTAGTTAATTCAAATTGTTGTATTCATTGTAAGGTACATGCATACACTCAATGAAGGTCATGTTTTAGTCTTTGTACTTCGTCTTTGTACGTCCTTCAAGGCTATAGTGGACCGGAAGAACAGCCGGCAAAAAAAAACCTCCCAGCGCTCTTTTAAATAACAATTTTTTTTTATTAAATACAATTAATTTTATTATGGAGTCACATGCGGTTTATTTGACAAGATTTATAAAAAATTCTTTGATATATTTATATTTGTAGCTCCACTGACTTGCTATCCGTGCCTTTTTTAATTTAAGATAATTCTCGCAATTTGTACTTGGCTTATTTTGGTTTTTGTTTCCCATTATCTCCCATCATCCGTCACTTTGTTATTTTTTTCTAAAATCGAGGTGTCTATTGCGGATGGCCAGATTTATTATGCTATGTGACCAATTGAAAAGTGCACGCTTGATCGGCTTCTCAGATTAGCAATGCCAGGGTGGGAAAAATTTAATGACAAAAGTTCTTTGCATAATTTTTATTTTACAACTTCTATAATTAATTGGTAAATAAATAGTAAATAAATAAACACTAAGACGTATTAACACTAACGTGACAGAGGTTGAGCCGTACCATAGTGTTATATAGTTAGATTTTAAATATATCATACTTTACTGCCTTTACATTGTGTGAATGAAATACCGCTGTAAATACACTTAACATATTAATTATTTATTTTATTATCTTGTAATAATTCATGATTTTCTTCCGACTTTCATCTTAAATAATACAGATAAAAAAAACAGTGTTGCAAACTGAAGAAATATTTCAAAATAATTAAGTTACAATTTTTATATGTATCAAAACATATAATCGATTTTTTTGAGTTTACTCCTTAAGAAACGATTTGAGTTATAATGCCCGGTACGGAAATTTTATGAGGAGTAAAATCAAGTGTAACATGTAACGGATGTAACGTCATCCGCTTATGCCAACTAACTACTCTATGGCATCGTTTCCCGCCTAATTTTAGATTTAATTTCTGGTAGAACATTTGGAACGACCAGATATGGTATAGATTTTGTTTTTGTTCTTGTTCTTGTTTTTGTTTTTGACCAATGACTTATCAGTTTACAAGATGCGTTCATTTACCCTCGTTTTTTATTCGATATATCATAATTAGCGTTCGTAAGTAGTAAACTCCCTTCGTGCGTCGGAGCTGACACACACACACACTTTTTTTAAATATTACCTTATTAACCTCCTTAAACTGCATCTTAACACGACAGATCTGTGTTCAACGGTAAAACAATAAATACATGAACGAATAATACATAATAAATACATTACATTCTGATAAATTAGCCATTGTTTTTGAAGATAAAATATGGCTATATAATATTTTAAAGTTTGACATTCATAATACCACACACAATTGTAACAATCATAATAACCACACAGCATAATTCCCTAATTTTCATTATTATCAACATACCATCACGCCGGTAGCAATTTTGGAAATTATCCACGATACAGATAACAAATACTATATAAACTCAACGAAAAAGAAACTATTATTATGAAAATAACGCCATCTCATGTCGACAATGGAAAGCGTAAATATGAGAAAACAATTATAAATTAATAATTTCACTAAACCCGTTTCTACATAACTATAAATGAATAATATGAATATAAACAACCTGATATTTGACATAACATATTTAAAAACAATAACATAATGTGATACTCGGACAGGCAAAGATTCCAGGCATTTCAGCACAGCCCATACATTTTAACATAACCTGTTATTATGCTAGACTTTACTTAATATAATAAGTTTGGGTAATTTTAAGATGATGACTCAACATTCAATCACTATCTACATACATATTATAATAAAATTTAAGTGTCTGACTGCGATTTTAAAATAACTGTGTATTCTCCACTGCTTATGCATAGTTATTCACATGATACTGAAACACAAGCATATTTAAAATTTTAACCGAGAGGCACAGATCATCATAAATAATAAACTTAATAGGAAGACGTTTTTAACATGCCGGGATTTTTATCAGTCATGGTAGTTCGTTTCCATTTTGATATAATTTTAACCTGCTCATTTCAAAGTCAAGGTGAAAATAACCCAGAAACTGACAATTTAAATTTTGTATTTAGATACGAGTGACGAATACACAACTATCCACAAAAAAAGGGTCTTAAAACTTTTGCATATTACTCAACAGATGGCAGTAACTTCTATTTCTGTTTATTGTAAAAAAAATTGTATATTCTGATTGGACAGTACTATTTTAAGATATGAACATAATACTCACGATAACGAAAAAATATTCTTAACAAAATACTCAGCAGATGACGTTACCGTCGAAATCTTAAACGAATGTGTACATAGTTTTATGTAAACAAATGCATGTTGAATTTTCTATTCCGCTACAGATATGCTATATACTTACTTACCACATTTACCACATTTAGCGCCACCTAACGCAGTTTCGGCTTCCACCCTCGTCTAAGGTAACACATACTCGTCACTGCTCTCGGCGTACACACAATCGAGCTGTTCCACTTTTACATCCTTACGCATTTTAATGTCACACAGTCCAATCTTCCCGTTGTTGTGGACGACGATATTGTTCCACACGTCCTGGGCCACGCTGGCGTCCGTCTTGGGGTTGTCGTACTTCTCGCCGGGATGCTTCCTCATGTAATGGCGTATCGCGTTCTGCCGGTGAGAGAATTTCTTCGGGCATATCTTGCACGGGAACGGTTTCTCGTTCGTATGTATCCGCATGTGGTACTTCAGGCGGCTCTCCTTAGGGAACTTCTTGTTGCAGATCTCGCACTGGAGGTGCTTCACCTTCGCGTGGCGCTGCGCGTGCCTCTCCATATTGTGCTTGTGCGCGAACATTTTTAAACACACCGGGCACTGGTACGGCTTCTCGCCCGTGTGTTTCCTCATGTGAGGCTTAATGAGGCCGGCATGGGTGAATTTCTTCATGCATATCTTGCACGAGAACGGTCTTATACCGTTGTGTAGCTGTATGTGCCTGATCAGCGTGGATTTGTACTTGAAATTCATGTTGCATATTTCGCAGGTGAACGGCTTCTCTGTCGTGTGTTTTCGCAGGTGGCTCTGGAGTAGGTACGGCCGCTGGAACACCTTGCCGCACACGTGGCACTCCAGCTGCTGCTCCGTCGGCTTCTTGCAGCGACTCTTCCCCTGGTGTTTCAGCAGGTTGGACTTGATTGCAAACCGTTTCAAGCACAGCTCGCATTCGTGCGGCTTCACCTCGAGATGGATCTTCTTATGCTGTTCCAGGTTCGAGGACGACTTGAACCGCTTCCCACACTCTTGACATTCATACGACTTCAGCACGGAGTGGGTCAACACGTGCTTTTTCAAGTGGCCTTCCTTCACGAAACTTCTGGAGCAAATCGAGCACGAAAGCTTCTCGCGGCTGTGCAGCAGCTGGTGGCGCTGGACGTTGCTCTTGTTAGCGAAGCGCTTCTGGCATATAGGGCACATGTATTTGCCGTCAAACGTGGAATTGTGGCTCAGGTCTGCTTCTGGCAACACACACAGTATTAGCGACATTTTGCAAGTAATATTACTTGATTATGTAAGTTTATGAATAAATATGTATCTGAAACTACTTTCATCACTAATGATAGCCTAGCGGTTTGAAATATTTGGCAGTCTGAGCTTTCTGCCTACTCAGCTAAGTCGTGGCATACATAAGATGATGTAAATTACTAACACATTATTTCTCCTTACATTTGCAGGATTATTTAATGTGTACTTATCCCGACCCTTCCATTATTCCACTGCTAGATCGGGTCTCATCTCATAGTGAGAGGAATTTAGGCTATAGTTGACCACACTGACCAAATGCGGATTGGTAGACTTCACACACACCTCAGAAAATATTATATACTTTATAACATCTCTAAGGTGTGCAGGATTCCTAGCGATGTTATCCTTCACCGTTATTGCTAGTGATGTATAAATTCCTACCTACGTGATATACTGTATATCTACATACCTTCTTCATCATAGGAAGTTGTCGGTTGGCTATATTGTTCTACTAATAGTTGATGAGTATTGTCGTCCTGGAATAAATAAATGAAACATATAGAAGAGTGATGGGAAGTATACCAATTGTCATTAAGCCAGGGAAATAAACTGGCATTTAATCTACTCTGTTCGTGAGGATGCCTGTAACTAATTATTTATTTATTTAGTCAATTAAATTGGATTACTTCAATTACACTAATGAATACAAGAATTTACATTTAGAGAATTATATAACAATGATATTGGTTACAAAAGAAAAGTTATAAAAAAAAGATTATAAAAATATCTAAGCAAGTCAATGTAATAAAATAAAGGGAATCGAACCCACTGCCTCTGGTTTTTCAGTCGGGGTCCTGACCACTCGACCATGAGGCCTGTCATAATTGTTATGTGAATTCTCTTCACTTACACTTTGATCGGATACTTCCACTTCCAGCCTCTCCTGTTTGACAGAAACTTCAATCAACCTGACATTCCTAGCGGAGTCCTCTGGGATGTTCCTTGTAATAGATATGTTATTCTTGACCCATTTTAATTGGTTATCATCTCCTTCCGTGTCGGATTGGGGTTCTTCTTTTATGCTGAAATAAAGTGGTATTTTTCTTTTATAAATAAATGATACATCATAACAACAGCCCCACAGAATTCTCTATGATGGCTTTTTGTATGATGTTGAATTTTTCTTTTAAATTATTTAATAACTACATTTCTTTCAGCACAAATTTTAACGATTGTCAGTTTAAAAAGGACAAAACGTATTTTTTTACTGCCCCAATTTCGCGTATATCCGGTGAAAAACTTACGTGTCTTCGATGTCCACTTCCATTTTAATATTAACGAACTCCGGCTGGCTCTCTGGTGTTTTCGGTTTGTTAACAATCTCATCGTTACTTCTATTTTTATACGATAAATCCAACGCTTGTTTAGGATAGCTCGCATCTCGCGCACTTCCCTCATTTTCAAGTCTATAACTCGTAGAATCTGGCTCGATTTTAATACTAACGTAGTCTATAGACATCGTCACCATTTACTAGTGATAGGGATTTTAATATACCCAGCATTACATGTAAATCATTTCATATTTTGTTTGGTAAGTACAACTTCATCAACACACAACGTATATGACAAGTGACGTGAACTATGACATTAAGTGAGTAACGTTCAGGAATACTATTCATAATATCCAGTTGACTAAGGGTTTAGGTGTATAATGCCAATAATATCTATTGTACGCGTGCATAAGGCGACGGCCTAATAATTATAATTTAAAACAATTGTTAATTAGTTTATAATTATTTCTTTGATCGATTGTATTACTGGACTTATGTTACTAACAGTCCCATTGCAGCTGCCCTGTTACTAATGAAACCTAACCAACTAATATTTTTATTAACACCTATTACTTACTGTACTAATTCCCACTATTGCGGTCGGTTGCAGATGCCACGACAGTACCACTGGTAGCTGCTGCTAGGTAGTTTGCTAATCTCTACAATTTAAAGTAAAATATACAAAAGTGAAGAGCAGATATGAATGACTTTATTGTCAATTGAATGACTACACAGACGCAATAACATACATACATATACTTACTTATAAACGTAAATATAAGTAAGTAACTTGAAACACCTATAAAAATATATATAATAATAATATTTGTATATAACATTATGTTCACAGCCAAGTACAGCCAAGTTCACATGTGTTCATTGTAAAAGAAATCTGCAACTACCTATATCTTACCCACTTCATGAATGTTTGTTTAAATAAATCATGAGCATTGCAAATTCGGAGGCACATTCAAAACAAACGAACATTCAAAACAAAGCTTCAACGCACGTCAACGCATGCGTTGCGCCCCTCTACCGTAATAGGTAACTTTAGATCGGACTAGTTTGACGTCGCTTAATACGAACGTCAGTTAATCGCATATTCGACGCGGGGGAGGCGCGGCGCACCGTGCGTCATGACACTCGCGTCGGAGATGATACCGACGGATGTTTTCATTGAGGCTGTACGCAAGAAACGTTGCCTGTACGACATCGACGACATCAATTTTCGTAATCACTTGGCCAGAGCAGAAGCTTGGATGGACATCGTTAACGATGTGGGAGGCGAAAGAAGCTGTGATAATGGTAGGTGCGATAATCACTTTACGTTGGTCAATATATCTGTCTCGTTTACACGTTCCGAGTAGAATGAGACGACAATAACGGTGTGACGACCCGAGAAAGGCATGCGTGAAGGAATGACGCAATGACGCAGTGGTGTTGTCGTAAACGCAGTTCGGTTGCGGTGTGAAAGGCATTAACCATACTGCCGTTATTTTTTTTTTTTTCATAAACAATTAATACATAATTTTCGTATGTATCATTATTAATATCTTTGTAAATTAAATACATATATAATTCAATAATGAACAAAGGGACATTTGATTTGTTTTTTCTATTCTGACAAACTCTACTAAACTTTGATAGCGACATTGACAGCACAGTTCTTAACTCATTTTTTAACGTACATAAAATCAAAATTACTCAAAGATTACAAATGCGATTTGCTATTTTATCTAGTCGTGATTGTAATTTAAAAAAAAAATGCTTTATTTGTTGTTCTTTAAAAGTCATGAAGTGTATCGATATGCAACCGATTAGGGAAAAACAGGAGAAAAAATGTAGATAAATGTCTACTTTTTTGTTTCTTAACAATTCATGATTTTTATTTCCAGTGGACGCGATGAAGATGCGTTGGAGAAGCTTAAAGGATTGCTATTTAAAACACACGAGAGCTATCAATCCATTACTCAGTACGCATATAAATAGACAGTACAAAAATTGGCGTTGGGCACCTTATTTAACTTTTTTGGACCCATACATAGCGAAGAAAGCAAATATGGCCGGTATTTTAAAGAAGAAAACTCCTGTACAACACAGACAAAAAATAAAAAGTAGGTCCAAAAATAAATTTATAAAAACGGAAATTTTGGACGACGATGAGCGAAAGCGGGAGTCTAAACAGAAATTCAATGAAGTATTCTTAAATATGCCGCAGCCAGAAATGAAAAGGAAAGACGAAATCTATCACTTGTTTCTCAGCTACTCGGAGACATTTCGCAAATTTTCCCCCAAAAGGCAGGTTATGTTAAAAATGGATTTAGCCAATCTATTCTTGAAAGCCGAAATGGAGCATTTAGATGACATGAGCGAGAATGTTATGACCAGTTTGCCAACGGAGTGCTTGGAACAGATTACTGGCTATGATCCGGAATCCGATTGATCTCACAATAATATGAAGATCTACATGATGTAAATAATTGCTTAGATTATTCTATAAGTTGTTGGATTTTAAAATTTTATGTTCCTGTTATTGTTTATATCATCATCATGATGGGGTATGTCCAGTCCATGAAAAACCTGTGCTCTGCAGAACCCCTAAGAGCTTGCAACCCTATACCATAGACACATGTAGTGCTAAAATACCATGAATGCACAAATATTTGTCTCAATAGGAATTTAACACAATCACCACTAGGATTGAAAGTCTTGTCCCCACTAAAGATATGGTTAGAAGGTCCAATACGATGAATGGGTCTGAAGTTTTTTAATCATGTAAACCTTTTTACAGTGATACTAAGATATTGGGCATAAAATCTGACTCGGGACTGTTCAGTAAGCTGGCTGATGTAGTGAATATCTGTCAAATTTTATGATTGTTAATGTCGACTAACTCTGTAATATCCAGACTTGCAGATAATTTGTTACATTATGGCAACACGTAATGGAAAATTTGTGACAGTAAAAATGAAATTCCTTACAAAAAGTGGCACATTTCATATTTTGTTATATAGTCAAAGAGGTTTGAGATTTTGTTGAGGAGATTATTGGAGCGGCTTACTCCTAATGGATTTAGTATCATTTAGGACAGGACTTCCCAACCGGGGAGTACACCCCTAGGGAGGCGTAGAGAAATGTCAGGTCATAAGTAATATGTACGATTACATTTCCAAAAAAAAATTAACAAGTAGGAAAATAACTTCCTAATTGCCATTCATGCCTTATTTTTGTTGAAACTTACCTAAGGGAGGCATGAAAATATTATTTTTGACTCGGGAAGTCTCGGCGAAATGAAGGTTGGGAAAGCCTGATTTAGGAAATATCAAAAGTAATATTAACTGACTCATTGCCTTCTCCATCGAAATATTTAGTTACCATTTTACTATAGAATATCTAATGATAATAAAAATAATAAATTATTTGCTTTAAAAAAGTCGATTTTGATTTTTACACTAGCATCTCTGTATCTATATAAATGATTTGAGTGCATCATTTCAGTTCAAAGATTAATTAGCTGAATTAAATGGACACAATATTGTTCTATGACACAATAAGTATTCCTTTTTTATTACTTACTTATCTTTTATAAAAGATTTTAAATATTGAAAATTAATTGTAATTTATTTTAAGTTTGAAAAAAAAATTGAATGTTGTATTGTTAGTTAACCAGTAATGCAATATTTGTTGTTTATTGTTAATGATCTCAAACGGTGTGATTGCCGTTTTCAAACTCTTTTTAATACAACCATAGATAATATAATTATTTTATGTATAATCTTTTTGTGTGATAGCTTGAGACCTGGGTCCAAATGCGGCTGTTTTTGTGATATTCAATACCATACTTTTTCAATTCCAATGAATTTATTGCTCTTGGAATTCATATGTCAATCGGATTATTGGTTTCGTCTCTTTGCAATGACTTCATCACGATCAGATCAAGTTATCTTACATGGATTGCTCAATCGTTATATCTGTCTTTCTCGTTCTGAGAAGATCATTTTATATTTTGTCCTTTCCTTTTTTTTTATTTACTTTATCACCTACGCAAATAACTTATTTTAGGAATAATATAATTGACATATTTCAATAAAACTAGTCTACATTGTTTTAATTATTTACTGCTTATATTTAGACATTATTACACAAATAAATACAATATCAAAGCACGCACTGATTCATCTACAAAACGGACAATATATTATTTTTATTGAAATGTTGGTATTACCATAGTTGTTATCTGTCGAAATCGATGATATAATGGCATAGTTTTTACATTATTTATTTTTCATCGTTCCGACATCAACGAATTATATTTATTAACAAAACATCTTAATGATCTAAATAAAAACTAGTACTTAATAATATTATTGTACAAAATCGAATTACAAAAAAAACTATTCTACACGTAACATGCTTACTTTTCATGCTTACTTAAAATTTTCCCTTCAAATCCTAACACCATTTTGTTTTTTTTTTATATTAGAAGTGCCGATCCCACGATTATTACGCAGAAATAACTACTGAAGAGATAAAATTAATTTGGGTGTATATACACAAGAAAAACTTAATATAACAATTCTAAGAAAATAAATTTATTATAAGTAAATATAACATTGACAACGGTTTTACAAAAATATAGGACATTTTCACATGCAACGATTATAAACAAAATGCAGAGTAACTGCTCCCATAATAAAGCATAAAACAGATAAAAAACATTATAATTTATTATTTTAAAATTTATTTGTAAAATAGTACAAATATCTACATTATTTTCATGAATGTTTTGTGTTAGTAAACTTAGGCTGGATTTGTACAATACTTCATTTTATTATTATTATACCATCACGCCAGGTAGGCAGAAGTACAAGTCCAAAATATATCTCTCCTTACAAACCCGATGAGCTTCGTGTACACCATTGCTATTCAGTAATAACGCTAAGTAGTATTTAAGTTTTTATCAATGCATTGATTGGTCCAATAAAAGTTAGTTTATGATTGGCTGTCGAAATGTCAATCTAGCATATCTTTTGCATTTTTTTACTAACATTTGGCAAATTTAGCTAATTTTGACATATTATACTTATAACATAGTAACCAAGATTGTTCCAACCATGCAGAAGTTATATTAATTATGCAAATAAAATTATTAAAATATCAAATTTCTTTTTAAACACATACATGTACGGCAAAACCTAGGATTCTTTTATATACCAACTTTTTAAAATCTACACCGAACTGTCATTTGTCAATATGACAATTGGTATAAATTATTCTCTGTAAGTCTGTATCTTAAATTCAATATAAATGCGTATTTTCAAGTCCATGGGATCGTTTAAAAATATCTAGACTAAAGTGTCTGTCGGTCTATTTGCCCGGAGCGATTTTCTGATCGTCTGAACCGATTTTTATGGGACTTTCGTTGGAAGACAAAGTTTATAGCACTATACAAATAAGTTGACATTTAACTTAACAATATTCAGGGATTGAAAAACCCTTAACAACTTGGCAGTTTGAATTTACATACATATAATGGTAATGAAACAAAATATCACTAAAATATATTTGTAATTTCAAAGGGCGCAACTAGTTCCTAATATAATTACACCGTTTAGACTATACAGTTATATTAAATACATACATTAGCACTACACAAACAATATAATGAGATTTTTCTTTATTAATTTATATAAAACTGCCTTTCACAACGATATCTTAAAAATTCCCATTATGAGAGATCGGTGTCTCAATAATGAAACTGTAAGGGATGACAATAATTATTATTATTATACCATCACGCCAGGTCCAAAACGGGGTAGGCAGGGCGCACCGAGCACCAAATATCTCTGTCCTTACAAACCTGACGTGCGTCGTCTACAATAA
>DWEM01001746.1:0-13524 GCA_018245935.1 Agara belti belti
CCAAAGGGAATTGCGGGGGCGGGGGCGGGGGCGGGACGAAGTCGCGGGCAAAGGCTAGTACTTGATATTTGTCAGTGCGGTTACATACTAAGCTGTCCGGTGGCGTACCGGCCGGTTCGGTAGCATACCGTCCCGTGCTGTTCGGATGCCGACCGCCTGTGTAATTGTCTCGTGTGAAGTTAGCCGTGTAATGTATTTGCAACTATCCGATTGCGGCTTGACCTAAATTTATGTTGTTCTACTTGCGAAACAACCTTGCAATAGCGTTATACATATAAGTAGATTAATTGGTAACCTAATTTCGAATGGCGATCTGAAGTACGTTTAAAAATGGTTTTGCTCATTAGAAAGAAATGGGATCCACTAAATTGAATACCCGCGTTCTTGATTGTCTGTAGTTCTATCAAGCTCATGAGCTAGCCTCCTATTTAGCTTTACCTTAAACGTTTTCGGATAATATTTCTAGAAAGAGATCACTATTATTTACCGGGGCTAATTTTGTTTTTTTTTTTGTATTCTCAGTATTTAGTGCGTTCAAAAAGGTTATAATGGCATAAATTTAAAAAATTCATCAGAACATTCGTCATTGTAAAAATCGGAAGAATACACACAACGCGCGAATATCCACACGGTCAAAAATTGTGCGATTTACCTTAGTCTCGTCTTTTTGCCCTAACAGCAATTACTGGAGAATCAGTAGACGTTTTTTTGAATACCCAATTTAAATGACTGCCTTATTATTATTATTTTTCATTTTCCTGTTCGCTTCGAATCGGAAGGTGTCAGCCGTCATGGACCCAATTAGCTATGAAAGGGATCAGGTGCCTGGTTTAAATGACAGAAATGAAGTTCAAATCTTGAATTGGGAATTCAATGCGACGAAAGTTGTTTGATATTGAAATTGTTTGAAATATTTGATCTTTTACACGGTTTATGCTAAGAGAAATTATTTGATGTAGTTACGATAAGGTCTTAAAAAATATAATCGCTTTTGACATTAATTGTGGGATGGAAATTGTATGAAAAAAAAGTAGTTGAATATCATTGCAAAAATGGTTGAAATGGTTGACAGATGATATGAGATAACGGCTAATATCAGGAGTCGAAGAAAATACCATTGCGCTTAGAGTAATCGATGTTTTTGTATGTAGAGCGTAGGCCGCTGGCACAAGTGGTCGCTGCCCCCTATGGACATCTGCAACCGAGCACTGATAAGTGTTAATAAGAATGGTTCATTAATATTCACTAGTAACAGGACTGAAGAAATAGAATTATGAACATAAGAGGGATACGATGATGTGTTGCGTTTTTTTTTTCGTAAAGATATTGTATTATAGACATGGGAAATAGCAAATATGCGTACAGGTTAATTAAATATATTCAGTTATGCCGCTATCTATTTCGCTTTAAATTTTATAACTTATGTTCATGTTATTGACACTGAACAAAATCTTTTTTACGGCCGATAAGAGCCCGCGACCCCTTATCCCCTCACTGCTCGCTAAGGTGGCAATACCTCCTAAATCGGAATAGATTATACTTTTATGTCGATATGAAATATACTTTACGTTTATTCTGCCTTTTGTTTTTTTTTGTTAAAAACATATATTTAAAATGAAACGTTTCATAATAAAAATAACTAGAATTGTAGGAATCAAGTGTTTATTATTATTATTGTTAATAATAAATTTAAACGAATATCCTAAAGCTTCCATCTAAACTAAATTTCCACAGTTTCACGTTACTAAATTACCGAAAGTAACCTATAATATAGGTACCTACGAGTAGAAAAGTGTTATTTTCGACACAAGTTCAATAGTGGAAAATTGTTGCAACATAGTACATTGTGGTACCCTTGCCTTACGTACCTGTACTCCCAAATTTTAAACTATATGTTTAGACAACATAATAATAATAATATAATAAATAAGAACAATAACATTTTTATTAGAAAATCTCAGTAAACAGTCAACCAAAGACCGTATCGTTTATGTACAATATTATATCTAACGCATTACAAGGGACATTACGTACTTAATATGTTATTTATTTCTGTAATCGAAATTTAGTTTTATTAAACCATTATATTGTTCCGCCGCTGGACGGAGGCTTCCTCTTGCAGCGACAAGATTGAAAGCCGTCGTCCATCACTCTGGCCGAGTGCAGATTGGCAGACTCGAGTTTAATAAAAGAAGATTCTACACATCTTAATTTAGATTTATTTAAGAGCGTATTAGTATTTCCCAGCAACGTTTGATATTGAAATTGTCGAAGCTTTTGTTACTCTTAATGACGAACTACGCAGAAGGTGTCTTCTGCGGGCGTTTTATTGTTTTTTTTTGCTACAGGTAAAAAGTTTTATACTTTAATTTAAAAATGTGCTTCAGTAAACGGTTCGTTAACGCGAACTCGTCCGGTTGCTTATAAAAGAATTACAATTATTTTACACTTTATGAGCTTTGATGGACATAACAATTTTGGTACTTATATATCTAAATTTCATTTCATATTTATAATAGTAAAATATTTTACATAAATGGCAAGTATATAACGATCGAATCCGAATTTAATTTTTAACCCAATACGTTTAAAATAAGCAATTCCTTTTTTATTTGTTTACGAAACGATTTTTAAAAGCTGATATCTATTATATTGGTTTGCAGCGCTTCCGTTAGAAGTGTTACGTGTCGAAACTACCCCCGGGTTGCGGGGCCGTCGGATTCAATTTGAAACCAGCATTAAAATATCTGGTTACCGCTGGCGCCGGCTCTCGTTATACGTGTAAATTACGAGCTATCGGATTGCACCGACCCACGTTTCATACTTAGATTTAAATTATCGGTGCTCGTGTTTCACGTTCAACCCTTTAAGCATACGAGGAACGTTGACTTCAACTGTGACGTAATTGTTTTTCATAGTAGTTTCTAGATTTTCGTAGAAGATTTCCAACGATATTTTTATTACTTCTAATTAATGTTCTTCAAATGTGGAGAATTATATACATATTTATATAAAACATTTATTTTCGTTCCGTTTATACCGTGTATTTATTCTACCGTGCTATTATGTATGATATTGATACCGTATAGGTAGATTTGTATTAAATAATTACGTTTTATGTGTTATTCTTTATAGTGTATCATTAATGTTTTCGTTCGCGTGAAACCGGTGAACCGAACTGGATCTCAGTTTTAATACCGCTCCACTCGACGACCACTTCAAACGCCACAAAATGATTGTGTTGCTCGCATGTATTCGAACATGGGAAGTGAAGTGTTTTTCTTGTGGTAATTGCGGCTAGTTATCGCCCGATAGCGGTTATCGCGCGCGCGGCGACGTGTTTGCTCGCCGTAAATAGATTTGTAGTTTACGTCAATGTGACCAGCGCTCTTTTGGACGCTCGTTATTCATTAAAAAGGTGTTCACTTCAATCTAATGTTTTATCTTCGCTTAATCTAATAAACGTTGAAACGATACGCGATCGGGTATTACTCGGATCGCGATATGCTTGCCGTTCCTGACTTCCATCGAAATGAACCTAAACTTATCTAGATAAAAGGTGTTGATTGTTAATATAATATTATTGACAAATTCATAATTCTTTCTCGACAACAGAAATATGCTAGAAATATGTAGAATCTTAAGTACGTACATCTGCCAGTGAGTGGCAACCCTGCTACTTTATAGTATAGCAGAGTCCGTCGAACAAAGGATTGGACCGACAGTAAAACTTTGAGTTTAAATAAAAATACAACATGCAAAAGTTACTCGGTAGAGAGTGCTGAAAATGACTAATAATGCTACGCCGTCAAAAGGAGCTTTTTTTGAAAGAAAAATAAAAATACCGCAGCATAACACAGTCACAGAACAGTGTATTTTTTTTCATTTCGTCTGGTTTTTAGAGCTCATTAACAAGGAACTACACGTAAAAAGTATTCTAATTAGAATTTGTCTTGGACACTAAGGGGATTCAAATACTTATTTTAGAAAGCGTTGCTTTGCGGACGGTTCGTGTTATGAATAATTTTTAAGACGTTTCCAGTTTCGCGATATTTTCGTAATTTTGAGTAAAAAATATTTTATGTAAATAACTGGACGCAGGCCCGTGACCGATCGTAAAGTCTATTTAAGAAATTCATCATCCTGCAAATTATGCCTTGAATGCTCAATTAAATGTATAATACTTACATGTAATTATATTGTTTATCGCGTGGCATACGAGATGCCTGCTTGTGAAATTTATGTCGTTTAATAATTTATTTATTCCCTATACTTGTTATATTAAATAACATATACATATCTAATTCAAATTTAAAGATTGTCCAGGTGCAGTAAGATTAATACATTCTTCACAAAAGTTTACCTTTTATAACAAAGAGAATGATTCGCTTTTTTAGTTTAAAGACGCCTCGCTTGATTGTACTGCCAAATAGTAGATTCCAGATTGTTCTTTTCTTTATCCATTTACTCCATCAGAATTTTCAGCTCTGACGTACAACGGAAAAACTGTAAAGATTCTGAAAAATTCAGCTAACTAACATTTAGGAACGATTAAACTAATAACTTCTCCATTTTGGGTTATCTCGTTCTTCCACGCCTCCGTCTGTATGCATGCCGCTCTCAGCGGTGTGGGGTTAACGGGCGGTTGACTTTTTAGGTAAAATTAAAACTAAGTTTGTAAATTTTTAGCACTTAAGGAGATTTTGTTAAAAATTGCATTCAACACAATTCTGACCATCTCACTTACCACATTTCCCGTAACGGCTTGGCAATCAAAGCGTTCGGTTAATCATAATTAGGATCGGCTTTATATTTGTTCAGGTTTAAACGCACACGGGCTGAAAGGATTATTTGACCTTGCCGCTTATAAGTTTAGTATAGGTTAGTATTTCTAGTCTGCCTACTGATATTAAATGTTAATGACTAATTCAACACAAAAGTATTCGTGGAAATAATCGCAGAAATATTTTAAATAGATACTGTAGATTTTAATTCCACCGCTTAAGTGTTTATCATTAGTTCATTATATCATGACTTTAGTCCGATTTACATTTTAAAGCTACGAATCCCGTGGATTAATCTGCCGCGAAATAAAGCGGAAAACCAACTCGACAAGCCACGTCGACACGTAATCGACTTTACATACTGATATCCGTTTAAATTGGGATAGAGATTGTATCGTCCGGCTAAAAAAATACTTTGCGCGCAGAACCGTGGGCCGTATCGCATTCAAATATCCACGTCAATGATTTGCATATCGGATGAATTCCTATAACGTTGTTATCCGGGCGAATAGGACATCCAAACGCCCGCTGGCGGTCTGTTATTTGTTTCAATTTATGCAGTACTAGCGGTCGCGAAGGCACCTGTGATGCTGACGCAGCATTTCCGTTTTTATTAATGTACACTCATTTAAAAACTATATACAATTTCAGTCTGTTTTCTACATGATCACGCCTGTACGCGTTTCTAACACGTTTTGATAGTAACATTTACGCTTATCCAAAATTATTTTATATGTTAATCTAATGTTCTAGTTGTTTCCAAAATTTTGGCAATTTCCAATCCAATTAATTTCCTATATTTTTAACAATCTATTATAAAAATAAATATTATTTCTCTCCCACATCAACATTCGCTACCTTTGAGATATAATATTCAGTATGTTGGCAACCTGGTAAATAAATAAATAAGTACTATATCACAGCCTTTTTGATCTTCGTTTTTCTTCTCAGATATACACTTGCAAGCGTGCTCGGATACCTAGAAGACAATCAGGAGTATATTGTACATGCATTATTAAACGCACGCTCGGTTAGCCTTTGAATATTGCATAAGCTGTTGTTTGTGGCCGTTGATGACTTGATCTCGGGATTATCTGAAGTGTATTCGACTGACATTAATTCGTAGGGATTAAGTAATCGAGTGGATTATTGAGTGAGGTTGGTTTATCGACCTTCTGTTATACAGTAGTATACACTTTTAAGTAAAGCGATTTTTTTTAACAATTCGTAAAGTGAAGTACACTTTGAGAAAGATAGTCCTTGTTTTTATTACAATAATAGAAACTCCAAGAATATCGTAACTTGTATGAAAGTTAGTTTTGTTTTCTTTAAATTACAATGTTCGAATTTCGAAATAGATTGTTACAAAGTTAATTTCTTTTTTATTATTATAACGTTAAAACTCGAAAGAAACCGAAAGTTAGCTAGGTTCATTTCATTAATTACACTTAATTTCGAATAATATTTAATTATTCGAATAGCATTTAATTATCCGAATCTCCAACGCGATGTGTACATAATGAAATGAAATATCGCCCGTATCGGCTATTTTTATTTACTTTACGATCTTTCGTGATTGAAATCTTCAGAACAAAAGTACGAGAAGCACTCGATTCCCCTCACGTGCCCGCATGACCGCTACGTGACTACGTGGAATTGCGCGAGCGTTTACGTAAATGGTTTTTTAAGCGGGAATCTTCCTCATCTAACTGTCCGTTTCAATTTGTCGACATGTCGCCCTTATTAGATGCACGCTTGCATGTGTGTATGCGGCTACGCTCTGGTGGGTTATGCTACAAATATGACGTTAGATTATAAACAATTTTTTTAGTACTACGGGAGATTTAGATTGAAACGATATACCCGGGGTGAAGCTGCATGTTATTTTTTTATGGTGTTTAGATACGAATTATGTTTTCGTACATTAAAAGAGCTCGTTGATTGCGCGTAGTGTTGACACCGACATACAGCGAGACTCGTGTTCAATTGATCACTATTCCCTCTCCTATTACATTCCCTTGCCGCAATGTGTGATATAGTATACTTTAATTTAATCGAATAAATGGTGATATTTATTAAATATTAAAGAGCTTTAATTAAGCAGGTTAACTGGATTTACTTTGCATTTAATTAATCTCCACGTCTTGCAGACATCGCTGTGGACTATAAATGTCACAATAGGAATCTAATATGCGGGCGTGGTTCGTGCCGTCGCACGTCCGCTTTGGTTTATTCGATTAATTCTGTGTTAAAATTGTGCTATGCTAAAATTTCATAACTATAAAAAGCAGACAATTAAAAATTTAACTATTAAATATATATTTGTTATTTATTACATTTTTGTAGCTATCCATATTTATGCAAGATGTTCAAATATATGATTTCGTTTTAATTTGTCGCTAAGCGATCAGAACCGATATGTATGCGTCTAATCTTAAATGGGGCTTATATTTTATCTAATATAATTCGCGGAAATATTTGTTTTGATTCGACATTATCGGCCGATACACGATAGCGCGACCGCCCAGGGAGGAATTGTTTATGTGACGTCTGTATATGTGAGAAGTAAGTTACCAAACGAACGAGTACATTCACTCTCCCGCCACGTAGCCGCGTAGCGACTGCTACGTGCTCTTCGTCTACGTTCTGCGATACAAAGAATATCTAAATAGATTATATCTGTTTTCTTTATCGTAAGTAAAATATTTTGCGAAGAAATGAAAATAATGTGTTCTTGACCTCGATAGGAAATGCTTGCGTTAAGGAATTAAAACTGGATTCAATTATTGTAAGTAAATAAATAAATATCCTTCATACTTATATGATGTGTCTAATAGTATTCAATAACTATATAACAAATGGAACTGTCTAAATTTGCATGTCACAGTGTCATCGCATATTAAACATACATCGGATACACGTTGCAAAAAAATATATTTCAAATAACATTATATTCTCTGTATTTATTATATCGGGGGTTGATTTATAGCACGTTATATTAATACTCTCAACTTAAACAGGTGGTTTATAGCCACAGCAATTGATCATCTCCGGTGCTGGCCGGCTGCCACCGCCGATGGAGCTGTAAAAAAATATAACATCAAGTTTGAACGGTTTGCGTCTTTTTTCGTATATCGTCGAGCAACACGTGTTTGATACATTTTAATTAAAATTGGCCTCTTAGTGCAGTCGCTTTTGAACCTGATTGTTACTCATGGGTTGTGGGGTCGATTCCCACTCAGGATAAATTTGTTTGTACTATGCCACCGCAGTACAAGCTCTGCACAATATCGGATCAGGTAGCCCATATAAGATGTGCCACGATATCATAATATTGATCGCACCTACATTTCCCTCTTTGGATGTCGATGACGTAACACAGATTTGTTTTCAACTCTTTCACCTCTCGCAGCCGGGTGCCGCACGCTTCCTGGATTTAGGAAAATTCCAAGTTTATTATTTAAATTTCTATGTGGACTACCTTTAAAAAAGGTTATACGACTAGGATTGACGGAAGCTTACAGCGCCCTCTTCACCATTTTAACGTATACTACGCATATGGGCCGAACGGAGATCGGAGGCCTTTGGAGATGACCAGCACCAGATTCTTAGTAATTCTTGTCTTTAATGTACTTTTTACCTATGTGGTATTTGATATAATAAGCTTCGTTAAGTAGCGGGATTATCGCTTACGCCTAAAGTTAAATTATAGTACAAAAGTATAAAGATGACAATGATATACCATTAACTAAGTCTCTGTAGATACGTAAACGTGTTTATTATCCGTCTCCTGCCGTAATAGCCCAACACGTTACAACTTACCGCAGCCCTCGTAAATCAATTGAAAAGCGTCATTCGGTTGTTTATAAATGGCCGTGTAAACTCTCACTCTATAGGTCCTCTCGAACCTCTTCTCGCCTTTCATGATTGATCGGTTAATATTTCAAAGTACCACTCGTGAAGCGTGGGAACAGATCACTCGACGTCACGAGGAGGCTTGGCGGCGTGCCATCCACCTGATGAGTCTATTACTAAATGACAATTTAAAAGTATTAAACGATGGAGCCACTCATCGCTTTTGTATTAAGAGTTCGGGAAGCTCATTACAACACGAACTACTGGTGTCAAAGCGTTTCGTACGATGCATTTATGATAGCCGATTTCAACTACAAACCTCATTCTCGACGTATAACGAGCGGAGAGAGTTTACTGAGCGGCAGTGCAACATCTTCTCATATTTATGATCGCGAGTAGCATTCACTTGTGGTCTAATCACCATTTTTGAATCCACATACGTACGTACTAAACTAACTCTTCACGTTTTACATACTCCAAATATGTGTAGTAGATATTCCTTTTCGAACGCTTGTCTATTATCGCATGCGAATCATTTCATTTCGCCCGTGCGAGATCCCGCCTGGGTCGTTCGTAACATCTGGCGTCAGACACTCGATAGTAAATTGTAACATATTTTATATACATAGCGACAGATTGCCTTATTTATATTCTCGAGGCGCATTCTTGAAAGGTGTTAAACGTCTTCTCCATGAATAGTAGGATTTAGTGATTCTGCTTTTGTTGTCGATACATCATCAGGTCGCTCGCTCGTTGGCTCGGCTAAGTACTTACTTAGATTAAGGACTATAATGTAGTATTTATGTATATACGTTAATTTGATTCTACACGTAAGAGTGTGCCGTTCTGTTTATTGTCCCAAGTTCCGGTTACACAAAGGCATACGAGTATACTCGTACGTAGCTAGCGTGCATTGGGTATTTCGTACAATATTTTAAGTAAACGAGAATGAGCCACATTGGGAATAAAACACACCGAAGGCGAACTATAATACTGTACATGTCTACTTTTATAATGACATTACTGCAGAGAGCCCGGTACAGGTTCGTTTGTGTACGGGACCAGAGACGGACGTCGGTCGGCCGACTAACAGATCATTCCACTAATGATGACTCGCCACTGGATAAGGTTTCAGCGCCGCTGTTGATCGAATCCGCGACCCTTTGTCCCATCCAACCTTTATCGTTAATCCCCCGTCTCTTCTTACCTACCTCGTTACGCGCCTCGGCTTCGTTACGGCTGTTCGGAATAAAGTTAACCCTCGGTTATCAAAGGGTTAACATTATTTTAAACGTCAGACTATTGTTTCGAAGGGTTATTTGTGTTCAAAGCTGTATATGAATTGGAGTATGTGTAGGTCAAGTTTTATTTTAAGAGTAATCTATAACTGACCTTGATTTATTCACGGTCAGTTCTTTTCGCACGCCTGTAAAACCATAATATTTTCGAAGGGCGTTTAGTTTTGGACAAGTAAATCGGTAGGATTACCGTCTCGATTCATCTCAAAAATACTTAACATCAGTTGTGCAGTATTACGAAAGCTCTCAGTAGATAAACAAAAAAGTAACATTATTGCTTGTACGAAACTAATAAAGTTGTCGAGACCCACTTTTGACCAATTTGCTGAAAAACTTTTTCAATATTCTCCTTGCCAACAAACTGAACGATGCATTGTAAAATTGTGTACATTACGAGGAGATAGATGTTTTAGAATAACAAAAGTTGTTTATATGTAGAATCTGCGGTTGCGACGTTTATTAAACATCTTTCGTGTTTTATTTTCATTTTGAAATTATTCACATTTAAACAAACGTACCTACGTAATCTTCATCCGTAATAAGAATGACACTCGCTTATTGTCTATTGTTATTTAATGTTTGTCGCTACATGCGCCGTGGCTACGTCAGATTGGTGTTGAATGAATAAATAGGCGGAGTGACCACGAGTCTACGTGAAAACCCAATTTGTCATTCACGTGTGCGGCGAAACAGCACTATTGTGACTCACCGACGCGAACAGACCAATCACACAGCTGTATTTAATAAACCGTATTCTCCCCCGTTGCCTGGCAAATAATTTATTTTTATATATCATACGCGAAGGGATTACGTTAGTGACAACCAGTAGCAATTTTTTGGCAAGAAATTGTATTTCTTTTTGAGGTAAATGTTGTTCGTATACGAGCGAGTGTAAATGAGATGTTAAGGTTTTTTTTCTTTGTTCATAAATATGTCACGAATTAACTAAATTGTCGCAGAATACCTAACGAAACAAAATCAACTCGCACTTGTAGACCTTTGCTCTAAGGTTTGATCAGTTTTTGAATGATATGCTTCGTTCTGGAGGACACGCTTTCGTTTAATTGACTAAAATGTTTTTTTCTTTTAAAAGTAACTATCACATATTATAGCGATAGTCACCATTTTATTTTAAACCGTAAACATGGCGCCAGAGGCGCGAACGAAATGCACTGCGCAATCAGTAATATATTGCGATCTGCAGGCGACTGGTATTGATCATCTATCAAGTTAGCTCGAGAGCTGCTGGTAGACCCCGGAGACCTAAAAATATAAAAAAAAAACTATTGATGTGTTAATTTAAGTTTTTAAACTTAGATGAAATCTTTATCTATATCATATTTCGCTAAATTAATGTTGCTAGTATTTATACATATACGACCAACGGTCCCCGGCTTCGCAAAAAATATGTTTAAAATACCATTTCCTCTTATTTATAGACAACTACTTAAATTCAATTCCCAGCCACTACGTACTTATAATACATAGGTAATATCTACTTGATAGAAATATCTGACAATAACTTCATTTACATTGCCTGCTACATTTCAGCTTCATATATCATTTGATTTTCGAGATTTCGTGTTTAATCAATTGGCGAATGATCTTCCGCTTTTATATACACACTGGTAGGTACATGGGACCGCATGAACGAGTTCAATCATTTCTTAATCCCCAGCCATAACGCACGCAATGAATATAGCTTGAGCTTATCGAAACAATTTATGGCGCCCCGGAGTACCTTTTGTGTACTAGAACGATGTACGAAGATGTTTTACGAGTAATATCGACGCTGTACTTTTAAGGCTCTCTGAACGCCTGTGTTATGGTAACCGGACGGCTGATAAACTTGCCCATATACATATATACACATTTTTACTATACCCAGACACAAAACAAACGAATGTGCTCGTCACACAAATATTTGTCTTGTGGGAATCGCAACCTCGACCCCCGTTTGTTAGCAGTCACGTTATCTAACCACTAGACTAAAGGCCCGTCAAATATCGATAATAAAAATAAGATCATGGGACAACTCATAGACATTGTGACAACTCTAGCATAGATCAGATAGTAGTAGTATTACTACGTACTGGAGAAAGTTAATTATTCCCATAACTAATGCGATGGAGAACGGTATAATAACATCATGTAGGAATTTTATCACGCTATTGAGGAGTAGTTAATAAATACGCTTACAATTCTAGGGACCATTTACTAATGCGACTGATTTATTTGAAGCCATTCAAACCGAGCCAACATTAAATTTATATGTATTAACGATGGCGCGTATGGGCTGCTCACGTATATTCCGTAGTAAAAAATGCTAAGGAACTAAATTGCTTAGAGAGAATTTTATTTTCGGTTAGGTAGTATTAAATATAAAGACGAGTTCATTTCCTGCACAAGTGCATTTAAGGCGGGGCTTCGCACGCCCCAGATTGCCGATATCGGGCTATTTGTGGAATTAGGTCGCATTTCAATATGCACGTGGAGCGGGACGAAGGCCATAGCTGTCCTGTAAAAAGTACCTATTTATATTGTAGGATTATATAAGGCAGTGTTATGCTCGACGTGATGTTATGCGGTAACCGCCATACAGATCTTATGCTCCTCAGATTTGACAACTAAGTGAAAATACATATGTATATTACAGAGTATACTTTGTGAGAAAGATTATTTCATAATCTTGCTATTTGTATGCTGAAATCGGTACAACAGTTGCACTATAATGTTCAATATAGAATAACATTTTTGTACACCTTGAAAAAAAAACAGACTAGAGTTTAACGTAAAAATATTGCAAATATGAATTTTAAATTATAATATAAATTTTTTAAACTCGATCTTATCTTTATGAATTTTCTATTCATAGTTTATCGAGATTCGCGAGCTGTTATTTTGAGACGTGTCGCGATACACCACGCAGTGATTAAAATGCAAATAGGCGTACGCTACTATTATCGGGCCGGACCGCACGGCGTCGGTTCGGAGTTGTCTACTGCGCCGCGGCGCCGAGCTAGGTCTAGCGCTCGTAGCTTTTAGTATATTTTTCTGTCTGTATTTTCGTGACTGTAATAATTATAAATGCCGATACGAGGGTAAACAGTGAGGAATGAAGTATTACGCAATTCTACCGCCTTTTTGAGAGACCGGAGTCTGCACTTTGATATACATATAATCAGTACAGTACTCTTAAATGGTCTTATGCGGTTTCATAATTAGGAGGTCGTAGCCATTTTTTGTTAATAATTAACGCATAAGTTAAATCATTGCGGGTACGTTAAGATATTTTTCCCAACCAGTCTTCTACCGTGTACCTAAAAAGTTTTACCTAAATTTAAATATTAATGATTTTATGCGAGGTATATTGAAAGAGACTATAAGATTTTAAAAAAGCACAAAAAGAGTTATTTATAAGTCGCCAAGACTTTGCCGACGGCTTATGTCTGTGGTGGTCAAATACAAATTTAACCGATTTCCCTTATTGCCGGACAATAAGCTTATAAAAGATTATCGTAATTTAGTCTTAGCAAAGTGACCATTGTCAGTAATTATTATTTTTAGAACCAAGAAGCAATCTTATT
>DWEM01001747.1:0-13521 GCA_018245935.1 Agara belti belti
AGATAGTATGATGTAAGTAAATAGGTACTATCACTGTATGTGTTGAGATCCACTGTCGTGGACCCCCATTTTCAGTTCATGGACCCCCAATTTTTTTTTCGCTGACGTAGACCACTTGCAGGTTGTCATAGACCCCAAGGGGTCGATATAGACCACTTTGGGAATCACTGTGATAGAGTATACCAGATAGTGGCTGAAAGATATTGCTAAGTTGCATGTATTGAGCATAGCAACCCCCGTGTCGGTTTGCTTCTCTCTCTCTTTCTCTGTCTCTCAATGAAGTCTAAAGTTCGGAATTCGTAACGCCAGTGAAATCACGTGGGCCCAAGCTAGTATCACATGTGAGAATAAATTTACGATAAAGGTGATGATTTAATGGTAACTCACCACAAACTCCTCAATATCGAGAACGCCATCGGCATTCTTGTCGGCCCGCTCCCACATGGAGCGCTCCTCGCGGACCAGCTGCACAAATTGTGGCAATATATCAGTCATCGCACATTATACACGCGGTGTGGTTTCTAGTTCAGTGGGTTGGCTTGTGTAAGCAAACTGGGAAAATATATGGCTGTTGTTCGATCTGAAGTAAACTCGGGGGTTCTGTTGGGGTCATATAAAAAACATTACGCATGTGTGGCAAAAGGAGTGTAAAAATAAGTCTCAGAGGATGTAGTTATTGTCATTAATTATTATAAATATTCATGCGACATCCAATATTTAATAATATAACAGAAAATATTTAATCTGCTGAGAAAATAACAGTCATAATTACCATGCCCGTGTCGCCAGTATCGTCGGGTCCGATCTCCTCTTCATTGTTCACTCCGTAGACATCTCGGAGATACTCCTGCCAGGAGACTATACCGTCTCTGTTACTATCGGCCTCTTGTAGTCGCTCCTGAGCTTCTTCCCGAGACAGATTACTATGGGGTTGAAGACAAAATTGTATCATATTATTGTTGGAAATTATTTACTATCAACAATATTATGACGATAACATTATATGCTAGTAATATTTAACAAAAAACAAAAAGATATTGAAAAACAGTAACAATAATGCATCTTCAGTATGTTTTTTTAAAATAAACACATTGAAATTAAGTTTTATCAAACAGGTTATTTATAATTAAGCTTTAGAATTACTAAGACGTGTAATATTATGAGTCCTTAATTCGAATTATATTTAAACAAAATTGTATTTCGAAGGATGTACAATTGTTTATCACTAAACTATTCATCTTGGAAAACAAGTGAAGATAGTTTGCTGTGATAAAAATAAATAAATAAAATAAAACAATAACTTTTTATATACATTTCATGGTTCAAAAACAATTTACTATAGTTTGTTTGTACATTTATGCACTTATTATTCTCGTGTACACACCTTATCTACCAGTACTCCAGCCTCAGGTCTGCAGGTAGAAATTTCGAAAGTAGTAAGCAGTTATTTTATACAAATTTCCTTTGTGTCTCTTATTTTTCTCTGATGCTGTTTATATAGATTATTAATTAAATAAAAACAAAAGTTATCTCACATGAAAGAATTCAAGATCCACTTCCTGAGCTCCTTGCGGTCAATGAACTGGTCTCCGTCGAGGTCCATCTTGGGCAGCAGCAGGCCGAGCCGCCGTCGCGCTTCGTCCGGCGTGAGCTTGTCGTACTCCTCGGCCTCCTTCACGCTGCCTATAGAAAAATAATAAGTAACCACCAGAAAGGTAGGAATGAGCACGACGAGAGCGTGTTTCACGGACATTTCGCCGCGCTATCGCATCTCTTATCGACGACTGAGCGCGCATTACGACATAACACATACAAAGGCGCGCGTGACGCTCCGGCGGCAGTAAACGGCCAGTGCTACAATACCTAGTATCGCTTCGTGATCGAACTCCACGTTATGTGCGCCCATGCTGTAGTGATCGTAATCGCGCTGTCGATAGGCCCCGTCGGATTCCTTCTCTTGACTGTCGATATGATTGTGGCTGTGGACGGCCGCCGATGCACAAAACACTACACCGGGCGTTAACAAGAAAAAATAAACGAAATTTAAAACCATTTTGCACATTCTAAGCCCTTATCTAGTTCAGATCTTATTTGAATTACACTGTTTGGCAAATAAAGTTTCAATATTAGTCTATTTTTTAAAATAATGTCTCAATTTTGGGCCTAATTGAGTATGGATTCAACAGATGACAATTTGACTTTGACAGTTACCAGGGCTCGGATCCAGAAATGTTCGGGATGTAGAGCGTAGATAAGTTATAGAAAGCTAATAGCTATCCTTGCTACCGTTGTTATTGTTACTTTACAGAAAAATCTAATACGATTGCTTTTTATATTCATGGTATTTTTTTGTACACTCTGTTATCACTTGACATTTTCGCGGCTATATTTTCAAATGTTTCAACTAAACATTTGAGTAAAATAGCGCGCTGTACAATTTTGCGTAACAAAATCACCTACGGCTATGCGCTAACTTTCTTATATCGCTTTAATGTTTACAATGATGTTTAACGTAAATGAGTAAAGTAAAGCGATGCAGCAATAAAAAAACTTTATTTTTAACAACAATCAAATATGACAAATGGATTCATAAAGCTTGCATACAGTTTATGTTTATTTTAACAAATTATCGACGGCCATGACAATGAGAGCTACTCGGCGGCTGGCATGGTGCTTCGGGTAGGAGAGCAGGAACTTGGTGAGGTGCTTGTGGACATCACTGACCACGAGCGGCAGGTGTGATCGCGTAGCCGCATCGCATTTATCGAGGCTTATTATGGCATCTTCCAAGTACCTGGATATAAAAAAAGTGATTAACGCATAATACAACTCAAACTTTCAATATCCTAAATGGTAACGGATTTCTTGTCGGTGTTTAATGATTATGATCTACATTATTGTTAGACGATTTTTAAATTTATCTTCGGGGTTCAAAAGAATGTTATTTTATCGTCCATTTTTATGTAGATAACATGAAAATAAAAAGGTACCTGCATTTGAGTTGGGTGTCATGCACCATGTCGGTGGCCAGTTGCTGCAGCAGGGACAGCAGCACGGACTGGCGCAGCGGACAGCGCGCCGCGAACACGCGGCCGGGGTTCGCCGCGCGACACGCCGCCATCACCAGCGACAAGTCCGACGAGCTCAAGGCGTGCTCGAAGGCTCCGTTAATGTCGCCATCTTGGATATGCTTGTTAATAACCGCGCATTTCATCTGGAATACATGTTTTAGCGGTGTTAGGTACTTGTCGCTTCTGAACGCATGCTTTTAGTTCGCGGTTATATCGATATAAACGTCTAACTTTTTTAGGAGTCGGAGGAGGAAAAACTCGAATCAGAAACTGAAATCCGGAGGTAAGGTTATCACTGCTTAAATTATGTCAATATTAATAATACTACATTTAACAAAAAATTGTACCAAGGAATCGATAATAGATGTTTCGGGGTTGGCAGGCTGCTGCGGACTTATTGCCGCGAAGTCCGCGCAACATGTGTCCGGGGAGCTCTGGTGCTCGGAACCGCAGTCATCTGATGATGCTTGCGACTGAATTAATTCTTTCATCAGTCTTCCACGCCACTCCTTCAGCTCTTCCTCTAGCACTCTGCGATTGCACAGAGAGTTGTTTGAACACATTCATTCGTTCAAAAATTGTATTTTAGTTATTTTTAATGTACATTATTTACACGTCTTGGCAAAAGTAGCATAGTTTCCAAACTACATTAGTCTAAATACTTAAGAAAAACAGAAGTAAGCTTTAAAAGAGTATTGGGAGCTTTCTTCGTATGCTTTTTTCTCCCGACCACCAAGTCAATGAATGAAACTATAAAAATGTATGATGTTATTATTACTACCAAGTATTCGTGGTAGGCTATGGCCTTTAAACCTTGTCACTATGAGAGGAGATCTCTGCCCAGTTGAACAATAAAAAGGTTGATAAAATTAGTTTTATTGGATTTTTCCATATTGGACTGCATTGGAACTGTTTAAGTATGAAGAATATAATAGGGACAGGTGATAGTCGACGACTAGGTGGAGATGAATGAGTAAGATAGACCAAATGTAAGGTTGTTGAATTAACAGGGATACATGCAGACTTACTCTTTTAAGCTTGTACGCAGAAAGGTGATGTTCCTCGCGGGGTCGGTAGCTTCCAGCAAGTTCTGATGTCTTTCCAACGACATGCGCATGTTCCTAGACGTCTTGTGCACCGATTTCAATAACGACGCTGAGCCTCCTTCCACTGGGGGGGGGGGGGGGAATAAATGACAATTTCTGGCTAACATTATGGTTTAGGTACAAAGAGTAGAGAGTTAATGTTTTCGTATGTTGAATTTTTGACTAATAATCATGAATATTAATAATTTTATCATCTTGGGACAACGGACTCGCGGCCATCTCATCCCTACCTGGTCAGAACCTGTGCTGTGGTGTTCAGATAGGTAAATGTGTATGTTTTATGTAAAAAATAACTGCATGCTTATACATTTACAGATTTACTATAGTCTTTCAAAATATTGTTTATGGTTTTTTGTCAAAATTTAACAAATACATCATTTTGCAATACGCTGATTCTTCGATTGACCTATAAATATTGTATGTCAAAGCTGAAGACAAGGTTATATATGTATTGCTTTAACATCATTGTGCATCACAAAGAAGGAACAGACTTAACAAAGCTTCAAACATTCCAGCATTGAAGCATATTTAAAATCGAATAAATGCAACTGACGTTCTATAAATGATTCTTCAAGCAGCTTGGTGACGTGTTTGATCAGCCGCCGGTGCGAGCGTTCCACCATGGGCAGGTACACGTCGGAGACCACCCTGCTCAGTCTGCTGCGCACCACGCCCTTCATACAGTCCACGGTTACGCCCGCTAGGTGCTCTTTTAAACCCTAAAATCAACCAACATTTCATTAATTCATCTCTAAGAACGCAAACGCTTAGGCCGGCGTCCCACTGAACGAGCATTGAAGGATTGCTCACGCTCGAAAAAAGTTAGTGGGTTAGCGGCCTTAGAAGCCTTGAGTGAATCCAAGGGAAATTGTCATCGCAGCTCAACAGTTGACTAACTAACTAGGTCTGGACGCAAAAAACCACATCTGTGTACTCTGTAGTCCCATTGAAATTTTTAATTGGAGTAATTCTGTCTTTTTCCATCTGTTGATAGATTATGGAATACATACGTCGCTTTGCAGGAATTTCTCCAGCGCAGTCCTTATAATTTCATCCGTGGATACATCTCCCTTTATTTCTTTTGTAACTCCATCTCCATCGGCTCTCTCGATTTCATTGTCACGTTTTTCCTGATTATTTTCAGTCTCGTTCGTTCTGTTAGTACCGAAACGAACGTTTACATTTTTATTATTTCTAAAATTATTATTTTCTGCTTTGAATTGCAACAAAAGGGTGTTTTTTTAGTTTTTTAAACAGCATTTTTTTTTAGAGAAGTCAGTGTACTATCTGCATCCAACCAAAGGTACGATTAAATGTGTCTCCGAGGTCAGCCGTAAATACTTTGCCTCTTCCGTTTTGCATATTTAAATTAGTAGTAATGCAGGTAGACCCGCCATGTCGAGGTAGTCACTGTCACCTATGGAAATGTGCAATACAGAATCGCTATTGTGTTACCATCTTTTAAAAAGACCTATTTGGAACCTTTTAAAGTTGTATATCGACTTATTAGCTAGGTACTTATCTTAAAGTAGAAAAGTAAATTAACTTACACTTTTTGTTCCTTTTCACAATTAATTTCTTTGCTGACCTTACTGACGTTCTGCTCGCGATTGCCTTGTATTTTGGAATTATTGATTTCCTCCTTCATCGATTTTAACAAATAGTGTTGCTCTTGTAGTAGGTCTGTTAATTGATGTAAAGTGAAAGGCGCTTGAAAATAATTTGTTTTACATAAAACCAATAAGGTTTTGACAGCTCCTTTGATAATATTAAAGGTTGGTCAAGAGTATGATGCCTGTTATTTTAGAATAACAAGCACTCTTGAGATACGTATTGAGTTCGTACTTATCTAGTAAGTATTTATCAGTAGTTAAGTATTAATTTATTTGGTACTTAAGTAATGTAAAATACGAAAGAGGCGGACTTAATGTTGAAAGACTCATATCTCCCGGGTAATCTTATGGCGAAGGCGGTTATAAATAAATTAATATCATTGTACCTATACTTTGATATATCTATACATGCAATTATAAATTCACAATACATTATGAATGTGATATTGAAAAGCTCCAAGAACCGTCTCCATTAAAGTCTTTTTAATGGTTCGTATTATTCTAGGTATGTACCTTACCGCTCAGTTTATCGACCTTCAGCTCCAGCACAGACAACGTGTCACAATCCAGGACGCTCTTGCCAATGCCACTGTCCAGCTTGGTTTCTTGGGCAGACCCGTCGGAGCCGTATTCGGAGCGGTCGATGGACGAGACGCTCGTGTGCAGGTTATCGCGCGCATTATAACCGCAGAAGCGTCGACTAAAACATTTGAAATAAAACTCATTGTCCGAATTATTTAGGGATCCGGTGGACTTCGATCGTGGTAGTTTCCTTCGATTCAGTGCTTCCATTTTCCTTTTATGAAATGCGTTAAATATTTTTACATCTTCTAAAAGTACCCTCTATTGTCTAATATATTAAAATAGTGCATATGCAGAGTAGATACTTTTACGATTGAAAAGTTAGTGATCAAATTATTATTATTTTACTCGTTGTTAATTAATTTGTTACTTAAATGAAATTAAGATAATTTATTAACCCTGTACCCCGCCAAAATTAATTTTTATAATTCATTATTCTTTAAGTCCGAGTTACAATGTTCAAATAGGTAATTTTGATATTAAAAATTATCTGTATTAGTCTGAAATAAAAAAAAAACTATCATTGAACGGCAACTGTATTTTATTATAATTCTATTAAATTAAAATTGATAATTTTTATATGTTCGCCCACAGTAGGTAGTTCCTGTAAATGCTGTATAATACTCTAGAAATTAACACATATTTTAAAAATAATATCATAGATATGGTTATCGTTTAACCATAACAAATGTTTCTAATATAGCGCCAATCTATAACGCCGATGACATATCATGGCACAATTAATTTTCATGACATTTTTATAGGTTTTAGATCTAGTCTAATAATAAAATTGTAAAGAGAACAAAGTCCACCCATGAAATATTGTAAATAATTGCTTCTTAATATGTAGATACAAATATGATAAAAGCATGAAATTTTTTTTTAAGCTCATAAAAGCACCAATTAATGGACCCTTTTTAATGCAATTTGGTGAGAAAACAATCTTCTTGGAAACTCAAGGACAGTCGCAGGCAACAACTAGTGACAAATAAAACGACGAACTTCATTCAATAGGCATTTATTGTTCATAATTATATCGTACAACTCGTTGATCGTCAAACCGGCATCGCACAGTAACATATTAAACAAAATGGAATATCGTACGCGTAAACACACATAATGTGAAACATTACAATATAATCGACGTCACATCACTTTTATAACAGATTAACATACAATTAAAGCAATTTTAGTCAATATATCCCCGAGATTTTAATTACGAGTCGAGCAATACCGGATACATGGGCAACACTTTAGGTTTTAATTATGAAAATATTTGAACGCACTAAGTAACGAATTTTCAGTTCCAGAAATAAAACGATAGCAAAAAAATATTTATAAACGAAGAAATCAACATTGATTTAAATCGACCACAAATAATAAGCGATTTTTTTTCCAAACTACTTCGAATCTTGCAGCACTATGGAATTATAAATATAAAATGTTATTTCAATACAAAACACCGCTACACTAACAATAAGCCAACATTTAATTGGGTTCCTTACAAGATGTGTACATCTATTTCTATAATATTAATTATCATCATGTACATTGCTTAATAATCTTGAATATTAAACAGCAACTGACATAACATCACTCACATAGTTGACTACCTATAATTGTTATATAATGCGGTATTTTCACGTAGCTAAACAATTCACACTGCAGCAGTACGGCGGAGTATTCACTCCAGCATTCGAGGGAGAGCCCACCGGGCACCTGATAAAGCTTGCAGCGATAGCCGAACAGATCTGAGCTAGATATCATTTCGGTGAGATTATATGATGCATGCGAGTAATGACCATAATAACTATGATCTAAATCTGAGGCCTTGCATTCAAAGCTTACCCATTGATTACAAATAACAGCACAATATTACATTTGTAACCTTACACGCTAGCCGGTAGCCTCTAGCTGATTTCATACTATTCTTGAGAGAGTGGAGTTAAGTTACCAGGAGTTCAGATGACCTGAGAACCACTGGATTAAGTGGGATTCAATGGATGTGGTAGAAAAACTGTAGTCAGCAGCGGACTTGAAACAGCTGAAGTATGGATGGTTCTGTGGTAAACATTCCTTCGTACACTAAACATCCAGCCAGCTAGCCAGCCAGCCACATATAGTATTATTTACTGCCGAGGATGAAATATTTAACTGTGTATATTAGGGTACATTAACCATGTAATAGTATATATTTGACATTAACTTATTGTTAAAATTCAACAATATTTTGTATAAACAACAATATTTATCAGATCACAAGAACCGTTCCCAGCAGTGGGATGTAAAAATTATTGCAGCCACAAGAACAATTGTATATTAACTCTTAAACTACCAAAATATTCAATAAAGGCACATACAGTTTGAAATCAATTTCGAACCATTTGGGGCACTTTGCTAATATTTTTACAATTTATTCTTTTATTATATAATTGTATATGCATTGAAGAAGCCTATCTCAATTTATTTTGTAAAGTAGAATAGAAATGTTTATGAAAGTGGCCAAAAGTGGAACCAATGTTTTTCGTTGCGAAGCTGTTAAATTGACAGTTTTTGACAGCTCCACGAAGTGGCGCCCCTAGTCACTTCCAAACAAATTAATGTCACACTGTACCCAACTCGGCGTGCAATGCCAACGTAATCCAATCGGTGGATATGTTAATGTCACACACAGGTTTGGTGACATAGTCTTTATGTAATGTCACAAAATTATTGTTCGTTGATAATAATTATGTTTATAACAACACTTGAATAGATAAAAAATACAGGTTCATATTGTAAACCATTAAAAGCAGACATATTCAACATTATCCTTTCAAACTAAGGTGTTCAATTTCTGTCTCTATAACGAACCATTTTATATATACATTATGGCGCCTTAATATTTGGCATTTCTAATATATCTATAGAGAAAATTGAGAATCAAATGTAGGAATAAATCATACATGTTATACTGCAGAGAGTAGGACCATGTAGTATGCACTCCATGTCAATGCATAAAGGGTCTATGCACACGTAACCATCCGGTGTGCATATATTAAGCCATGTTACACAGTCATATATGGTTATCGTTCATTCAATTTTTTTGTACCGCATATTGTTAACTTTAAAATAATTTAAAAAAGAGACTTTTCATTTTATTTTTTAGGTCTTTCCGAATTTTAAGTTTATTAATTTCAGGTTCACTTTGTCAATAACTATGAAAACAACATAATATTTTTTATTATTTCATCAAATAAGCTACATGCAATAGGAGATTCAATTTCATGAAAAATAAAAATATTATTAGACCTGGACAACAGGAGTTTAAAAAAGTATGTGCGTACATCACATAAACTATTTTACTTATCAATGATACAAATGAAAATGTTTTTTTTAATCATTACAAAATCACAATGATATACTAAGTTGAACGCGAGTCTGCCTGATGAGAAGCCTACATGTGTGCTTAAATGGACCTCTTATGCCTAGAGAAAGCCTGAACAGAACTTATCAGGCCAGCCTTTTGAGAGTACTAGGTTGTAATTATCTGGGACCAAACTTTTGATCCCAGACCATTACAACCTCTTGAATTCCACTCATATATTTAACACAAGTATAAAACGGACACCTAGTTGTCGGGATAATTAATTAAAATACACTAACTATACACTTGACTAGACATCCATTCATTTACAGTGTTGGATTGCCTTAATTGTTCGTGTTTTCCACAGAAACAATTAATCACTTATTGACCCCCTTATAATTTCAATCATTAATTACTAGAATCAAGGAAATATATTCTTTTATATTTAAAATCACACACAAATCAGGTTGTGTCGTTGTGTTACAAACTATCATACTTTGGCCAATTTTCTAACAGACTTTTGGCTCGGTTGTAACAAACATTTGTCGTACTTTAAACTATCAGGGCTTTCAAAAACATCTCCGTATTAATGAAAGTCGGTTCAATCCTCATCGGAGCATTCAACTATCAATCAAAGAAACTTAATTTTCTATGTGATTCTAGACACCTAGATTAAATATTACATACACAAACCACACTATCTTTCACACGCAAAGAGCTATATTTTATAACATCTGAATTATTTCATACAAATTTTGAAGCTCAAATAACTGCAAGATTATAGTTAACAGCGGCTGAAGCGTATCGCTGCGAGTATAAAATAAGTGTCATTCATGAGACAATATCTTGGGACACCTTCACACATGGCTGTTGGATATCAAACGAGGCTTGTACTGAATGTTCACTGACAACCCAAACTATGGATAATATGTTGATCTGTATTGAAGATGCTATTTCTGGCCACTATCATACCCTGTAGGGACACTGGCGAGGCCATCCCCTTAAACTGGAGGTAATTCCATGATGTGGTAAAGAGTGCATAAAGTCAATGCCCTCGAGGGCCCTGTCCTCATGTCTTGTAGACTAAGAGTATTTATTTAATTGATTCCCATTCATTGTTGTTGTGTAGCTATTAACTTCTGGCCCTTATTATTTCGCACCGAGTATAAAAGCTAACTACCTACTTACCTCCATCACTGCTTAGGGTTAATTATCACTCAGGCATAAAGCACTTAACACTAAACACTGTTCGACCCATTTCAGTCACTAGCACCACAGTTTATGTCCTTTCAGTATGACAATTGACATTCTCACTGGTTCACACATATGACTCGGTAGGGTCTCGCCATACTGTAAGGAATAATATTTAGTACACGGCACTAGCACTGTCACTATATCACATTCACTAAGTCAGGGCCATAGTCCAGTGGGGAGCTAGGGTCACGTGGCGGTGACGTCAGACGGAGCTCTTCACCAGCGACTCCGTGGCCATGAGAAGCATACGGAACTGACGCGTGAGCGCGTGGCCCGGGTTGGAGCCGAGGAACGCCACGATCTGCTTCTGCAGCTCCCGGACCACGACGGGCAGGTGCTCCCTCGTCACCGGGTTTGTGGTGTCCAAGTTCATTATAGCTTCTTCTAGGTATCTGGAAATATAGTAAACACAGTTACTGTGGGGTATATTTAAATAACTCCAACGTCATTGTATAACACACATGTTTGTTTTGGCTGGGATTTGAACCCACAATCTCCGGTTCCACAATCAGGATCTCAACCATTTGAGCAATACGCCAGGCCAACCTGTGCTTCAAATGCGTGTCTCTGCCCATGTCGGCGGCCAGCTGCTGCACCAGCGACAGCAGCACGTGCTGCTTGAGCCGGCACGGCGGCCCGAACACACGCGCGGGCTCCGCGGCGCGGCATGCCGCCACCACCAACGCCAGGTCGGACGCCGACAGCGCCAGTTGGAAGGCCCCGTTCACGTCGCCGCTCATTATGAGCGACTGGATCTGGCTCACTTGGATCTAGTGAAAACACAGAACGTATAAATGCATGTGCAATCGGTAAGGATTTTCTACAACTATACTTTGTACATAATTTATATTAAATTTATCTGCTATAATATTATTGATATATCCTATCTACAGAAATGTTAAATACCTCCATACATACTACTGGAATTAAATACAACTAAGGATTACAACAAACTTTCTAAAATAATGATATTTCATTGTAATACTTTTAACAGAAAGGGCAAGGACTCGTGAACGCAAGTTCTCGCAGAGTTACGCTGAGTTTTCTGAAAAAATGTAGCGAATGTTTTTAAAATATACTTTATAGGAGGTTTTATGTATTAATTATTGTCAATTAGAATTCAAATAGAATTAAATCAACGAATAAAAATGTCGTCGCCAATCATTTCTTCTCGCTCGCACATTACTGCTGTCTGTACAACTGTACATATGTAAATTATATCGAGTCAAGAATTACGGGCAGCCATTTTAAATTGGGTTCGACTAATAGTAACATCGTGGATGGTGGCGTTAGTGTGTTGGTGGTTGTGTGGTGTCGGTGGGTGGGCGCGTCACCTGCCGCTCGGCGACGGAGGCGGCGGCGGTGGGCGCGGGCGAGTGCGCGCGCGACAGCTGCGTGGCCACGGCGCGCGCCTGCTCGCGCCACCACGACATCTCCTTCTCCAGCACGCTGCCGACACACGGACGTAGCGGTCGTTATGTGACCGATTGGGAATTCGTTTAATGTAATCACTCGCAGAGACTTGTATGGATACCGTTGCTTAAAATTAAAACCATTTGTACGTCAATTTATAAATCACTCGATTAGTTAGTTTTAAAACGAGAAATTAAAAAGGCTAAAGAGGAATGGTGGAGAGGGATCGAAAAAGGGTAAAGGCAGAGGGAGAGTATACAGGAGAGAGGGTAAAAGGAACGGAAAGAAAAAGTAGAGGAGATAAGCGGGAAAAGATAAAAGACAGGCACGGTGGGACAAATTACGGGGCATAAACAAAAGCAGATAATTGAAGCGAGATGTGCGAGCGTACGTGTGCGCGACGTCCTTGAGCGCGGCCGTGAAGTGGTGCGGCTGCAGCGGCGCCGCGTGCGCCAGCGCGTCCGCCAGCGCGGCGCGCAGCGCGTTGCCGCGGTCGAACACGCCGTAGGCCGCCTGGCACACGGCGTCGGGCAGGCAGTCGCCCGCGGAGCGGTTCCACAGCGCGTACAGCCGCGACCCTGCGTCACACCGACACCCGTCAGCCGCCTCGTCCGCCCGCGCGCCTCTCTCGCTCGGCACCGACTTAACATTATTCTCATTTATTTTTATCTCGAGTTACGATTCGACGACTGGTACTGTCGATTGTCTATTTGCAGAAAAAGTACAATTCGAATTGATTGGATATGTAATGAAATACCGAGATTGTTAAGTTCGAGACTCCAGTTGATGAGGGGCGGGTCCCCTTCCAGCGTGTGCTGCGCGTCCCGGTCCAGCAGCTCGGAGAACAGCTGCTCCTGGATGGCCGCCGGGAGCTCTTCTATCTCTGCGATCCGAGTAGCAATTGGCTAATTGTCATTCGCAGTTGTAAACAAATAGATAAATAATAACAACTAAATAAATAATAACTCACTAAATAGATAATAAATATAAAATATGTTTGGGTAAGGCATTTCGCCAACACGGCGGTGGACGACGACTAAATTGTAACGAATGCACTGGGACTCAATCCTAATTTAGCCTCAATATACATGCAAGCCTCATCGAAGCCTTCGACGTGATACTTTGAGTCTTCGACG
>DWEM01001748.1:0-13521 GCA_018245935.1 Agara belti belti
TACTCGTACGGTTTCGCTGTTGAACATAGTTTAACACGCCGGCCGAGCGCTGATAGGCGGATTTCACTCGAGTTTAAGAACGTTCTGGAAAGTTTTAACGTGTGTACGGTTACCATAACACAACAGGCATTCAATTGCCCAATTTTAAATCAGATAGCCGCATGTAATATTCCCCAGTTATGAAATAAATACCCCCCTCCCCCCTCCAAAATACGGAATCCTATTGCGAAGGACCATTTTTATATAAAAAAAATAAAAATGTATCTTACTTTTTTCGGCGTCGCTACAAGTTTGTCGTCGTGCGAATGCCCCAGCTGGCCGTTGTTGGTGCCCCACGTGTACACCGTGGCGTCGTTCCAAGCGACCACGTGCGAGCGGCCCGCGCACAGCGAGCTCCGGCCGCACATTTTCAACAGCGGCTTCACCGAGGGCAGCCTGATCACGGACGGGGTGGACGCCGCGGACGCGCTCACGTTCTCGTTCCTCAACGTGTACTGTATCACCTGTTCAGAAATGTTAATGTAATAATAACTGGAACAATTCCGCAGAAGACCGAACATTGTCAATTAGGCCGATTACATCCGGACGCTGAACAAACAAATGTGCTCACCAGACAAATGTTTGTTAAGTAAATGAAGTACCTATTTCAGGAATCATCGGTATTGCAAACGCCGATAAAGTTAACGATCCTGCCCAACAATGTATATCACTGTGTCTATGGATGCTGTGCTGTCTATGGCACGTGATGTTAGTAGATATTGGTCGATATTGCATTTAGAATTTTCTACGTATAAACAATTGATAGTGAGTCTCACCGAGCCGCAAGCCATCAAGAACACGGAGGAGTTGAGCGTGATGGCGGCCTGTAAGCAGGCGCCAGGTAGGACTAGATGCACGGGGCGGAGCGCCGTGGTGTGCGGCCCGCCCGTGCGCGCCAGCTGTCCGCCGCACCACGCCGCCGACAGGTCGCCCGCGCCCGGAATGGCGCACAGCCATACGCTGTGGAACTTACCCAGGTGCACCTGGAATGGAACGAGCGGTAACGTTATACAATACTATTATAATAATATCTTGGAACAATTCGCAGACAATCTTTTGATACTAAAGCAGTTACAAGATTGGACAGTTTTTCTTTGTGTAGAAAATTGTGTTCTCTGTTTTTAAAAGAATTAATCGAGATGACAGAAATCTTCAGGTAGCCCGTTTCAGTTATAGACCGTTATAGATATATTATATTCAGAACAATAATTTTTCTTTTTTCTATTTTAAAACTGCTATTGTTCTATTTCTGAACGGAGAAGGTGTAAGACTACCGCGCTAGCCACATTCGAATCGAAACTCGACAGCGGGAGTTTTTGACAGATCAAGCAGGGATAACAGCTCTAAAAATCTCCTAAAAGAATTGCAAAATAATCGGTAATAAAAACGAGTTGTAAACGGGTGGCGATCGAAACTGGTTGTTCAATACTTTCTGAGAGTTTACGGTAAGTGTGAAAGGAAAAACAGTATATATTCGTTTGTATAATTGAAACGAACAGTCAACGTATAGTATGCGGACACATCGCGTCGCCGTGAGCGTACGCGCTCGGCGTTATTTTGTATGTCTGTTTCGGATTCAAGGCCGACACAACTCGGACGATCTTCTTCGGCGGCTCGTCCACGAAGATCATGTTGTCCAACGACGAATTGGACGCGCCGTGATCATTGACCGCCTCGTCTTTCGGCACCAGACTCGTCCGACCACCCGACATAACGGTTATCAACCGATGCCCGCGTATTATGCTATACGCGAACAGAATCAATATCGAATGGATAAGCGTCAATACAATCGTGTAGAGAACGATCTTTCCTTTATTATGCCTGATCGCGATTTGCAAGGCGTACACGCAACCCAAATCCTTGTGCGTTAATATATCTCCATCGTTACTTTTGCCGCACTCCTTGGACACCGGCACCAGACTGCTTTTATTCACCAGCTGGCAACACTGTATTGGATATATCATGTCCGGATTCGAAGTACGCCAGTTGGAATCTATGAAGTTTCTGTAACCTGTTGCCCCGCAGCATTCGTAGTTGACCATGACGTAATCCCAAAAATGAGTTATAACATCGTTGTCACTTCCATACGCTTTGAGTATCGTTGTGTGTAAATACTTGCGAGTTTTCTCGTTACCCGTATAGATATTGTATAAACCCGATATAAAGAATATCCAGAATGCGGCACAACTTATGACGGTGACGAGAAATATGTAGGTTTTTATCGCACATTTAATTTTGCATCCGGCACCTAAAATGCCGCAACTCGATGTGAACACGGTTACGGCTGCCAACGGAATTAGGATAGTCGTTAACGGTGTTACCCACAGTTTGAGATTTACAAAGTTAGCTATGGATGACACCAAGGAGCTTCTGGTAACTGTGTAGTTCATTTCGCGAAAGAACTCCGTGTCGATCGCGCACCATACACATATCACGCCGCCAACCAAGCCGATTGCGAAAAATAGAATATTTGTGAAGGCCAAACACGTTCGTGGTAAGCTAATTGTATGCATATTTGCCGTTAGTGCATTTACAATTATCTGAATAGGAATGAGAATTTATTTCTTGGGAAAAAATATTGACATTACACATGGCAATGACTGACATTTTGTGTCGTAAATATTAAATGGCAAACTGGCCAATATTATTTAGATAGTAATAGACTATATCGAACATTAGCTGTCACTGTCAATGGATTCATAATATACGATGACAATACATTGTGATAACTTTCGGAGGATTTAAATTGGCGCCGGAATAACTGTCATTCTCAATGACCGAATAGAATATGATTATCTGGGAAATAATGCGAAATGTGAACATTTAATTACATTGAGATCATGGAAAAATAGCAACTTTGTTTCAACAAGCTAATTAATAATCATAGCATAATTTGCAGTTTGATACGGCCGTTACTCAGTGACAATTTGACGGTTACATTTGACAAAGTGTTTTTACAAACGATATGACTGTACCTGTCTGACGTGCTGGTCGCTCCAGCTGAAGCAGGTGTGCAGGTCGGGCACGCTGCGAGGCTGCTGCGAGCCCGTGCAGAGCGTGTAGTTGGTGTTGGCGCCCCACACGTACGCGTCGCACGGCGCCGCGCCCCATGCGTACACGGTGCCCGTGGCCGGATCCACTTCGAACTCATTGCAACGCGACAGCCGCCGTTGGGACGTATTGGCGTGCCGCCACATAAACTGACGGTCGAGGGTCGCGTGCTGCAACGCTTTGTAATCGTCCTTGTCGACTATGTCCGTATTGACTCCTGGAAAACAATATCTACTATTACTATTCGGTAATCCAGGGTATCAAAGTAAGCTTATCTATCCTCATGCCGTGTGGACTGCTCTGCCTCACGCAAGCACACGCAAAAGTGCAACTAACCACTATGGAAGTTATAACCTAGACAATGCTCCGTTTCAGGGCGAAAGACGTGTAGGTGCATGCGTCTGCATTTATCATTGTGAGAAGGAAGGCCGTTCATGCTGCATGAGGATAGGCACTATTGTATGTCATGTATGGGGATTGTTGTAATATTCCTACTCTAATCAATGGTTTAATTTTGTCCAGGGCTATGAAAGCGGCTAGAGTAGCGCGATAAATTGAAATAAGCAAGATGCATATTCATTATTAAGTGTATAAAGGACATGATCACTATACTACACCTAAGCCTACTTATGCTTAGCTATGTAATGATGCAACATTCATTAGATTTAAATACAAGTATAATCAGTCAGTTATCATAGAAATCATAGTGTGTGAAGCAACTGCAGGTCGAATAGTATTACCTAATAGAGAACCTGACTGCTGAGCCGGAGGTGGTGGGATCAATTCGCACCCAGGTCAAATATGTGTGATGTGCATGAATATTTGTTCTGTGTCTGGGTGTAAAATTATACAATTATGAATTTAGAAATTTGTATGTGTAATTTATAAGTTGCCTGGTTACCACATTATTATTTGACATTGAGATGGCAGTAGTTGTTCCGATATATCATTACTATTATTATACAATTATGAGAAGTAAACATTTTAATGAAAACAATACTGAACACCAATCAGAATACGACACTCACCCAGTTTCATAAGAGATACAGCCGAATGAATCTGTCCATAGAAGATGCTTCGATGCAGAGGTGTATACCCCGATTCACGGTCTCGTGCATTCACAAACGCATCGGACGAGTGTAGTACTAACCATTTCATCAGCACATTTCTACCGCAGGACGCTGCCATGTGAAGGGCCGTGCGGCCCTGAATGTTTTTCATGTTATTAATAAATTGGATATCATTTAACATAAAGTGATTTAGCTACAATTTATTATGGTTATAAATTAATTATTATCAACTTGGTTGTTGGCTATTATTACTATCGGTAAGGGTTTTTACATACTCAAAGAAAGAATCGCATAACTTTTCTTTAATAAATCTTTGTGGTATTTACATAAAACAACCCTTTTACATCCTCTTCCTGCACATAGATCCCTCCTGCAACAGAGGGAGGGTGGGAGGAGTCTTGGAGCATACTCCATCACACTATGTCAGTGCAGACTTGTGAAATTATCAGTTACATTTTGTCTGTTTGAATTATATTTATGGACAGTAGTATCACTTACCTCAAAATCAAAAGCTTTCGAGAAGTTGGCGCATGTACACTTAATGTAACTGGCCAGCGATTGATCACTCACTGCTCTCTTTGTTATGGCACTGGTCAGATCTTGTCCGTGGTATCGTGACCTGCACTTTTTAGTGCATCGCATCTCACTGGCTTTACTCATTATTACTAACAATATTCCTTATTTATGTATGACAAAGTATAAACATTAATGACTAGTCCTTTTTTTCATTTGTATAAAAATAAACAGATAATGATAAGACAATAACTATAATTGAGCAAGTTATTTACATAGGGGCAGCCTACGCCAGCCCCCCTAGAGGGGCATCAATCTGTTTTTAACAGTACATAATGGCTGGGTTTGCAATCTGGAAATAAAAATGGCTTATGACTAGTTGTTCTGTGTGTTAAGCAAATTATGATATCAATCAATCATTAGTCAAATGACAGTAGATTGTTAATTTAATGTTTTGGAATACCAAAATTTTTTATAAAATCTATGGTTTCATTAATGATGTTTTTAGATATTTTTTTTCCATCCAATATTGTGACAGATAATGTCATGTAGTTCTACAACTAGTTAGTACGTAATTTGCAAAAGTGGTAGAATTTTAATTATTAGATGTAATACATTTATTAACAGAGAAACTGTTATCTATTAACCGGCCATATAAATATGAAAATAAGCAAAAATACCTTTACGTGTAAGCAGCTGTATTCCAAGTTATGTACTTGTGGGCAACAGGGTACATCAGGTCTTACGTTAAACAAACTACTATTGTGTACATACAATCCAAAAGATATGATATCACATAAATGCAAACGGATAATGTGATACAATTATAAATTTTGCGAAAAGCTAATAGCTGTAATAACTACTTTGACAAAATGTCAGACTGGGGTTGCCCGATTTATCAAAAAACATCGCTGGTGGCAGTTGATACACAATAAATAAATCGACATATCAAATCTTTCGATACAATATTTCGATATATTACTTTTCGATTCATCAAATACACATGATATGATCAGTAGATAATCCAAAGTATATTACTTTTGTAAGTTTGTACTCGTTCATTAAACAAGCTAAATTCATTTGTTTATTATGTATTGATAAAAACTGAAATATCTCTTTATTTAAGGACTGGCTGGAATAGCTGTCTGGGTTGAATATGCTTTACATTTACACGTATTCGAAGACCACAAACAACAATCTGATCCATCAGAATGATTAAATATAAACCTATTGAATAATTTGACTCCAAGCCAAATATATTTAGAAAGTCTACAAGTTAAGTTTATAAAGTCCTATTTTTGAAAAATTTTAAAATTCCTGAGAAGTACAAAAATTAAAAATTGGACGATATTACATAAAAACAAATAAAAACACTTGTCGAGGAAATTTGTTGTATTTGTTAACTTTTTTTAATCGATGTTTTTCACATATATAATTGATGTCAATATGTCACGATAAGTTCGACAACTTTAGAGACAACACGAATAATAAATACGTCATATGAAGCAAGCTATACTGTGGCAGAACAATGTCAGTTAGCTTTTTAATTTTTTAGGATGTATTTAGATTAAATACTATGGGGACAGACATTCATTTCATGAACGAACAGCGGTTGTTAATGATTTACAGACAAGATTTACAGTAACACTGGATGATGATTTTGAAAAGTTGTCATTGTCATGGAAATTGACAATGTCAAACACTGTCAATGTCTAATATCTCATATGCAAGTTGTTGGGTAATCACACGAAAATATAATTGCGATTTAATTTAGTCAAAAACTGAAACCATGTTTCAGGTATTAAGTGCAACAGCAAGGCTGTCTAGGACAACCTTGTCCCGGTAAGTGTATGTCTTATATATTAGGCAACTATGTTTTCTGAAATTGACGTCTTTATGTCGTGTCGTTCAATCCTTAACTAGAGTATGGTTTAATTTGGTAAAATATGAGGTATGAAATATCTTGGTTTGTAAGATATTCCTGAAATAGTAGCTGGAATAACAGTTTTTATATACAGCAAATGCACAGTTTTTTAAGCTTTGCAATTTGCCTATAATTATTACAGGAGCTAAATATGAGCATATTTCACACACATTCTATGTAGTTTGCAAAATATGAGAAGCGAAAAGAATAGAATTTATTTTTTTTGTATTATATATATATTACGGTAAAATTGATTCCTTGACAGACTGGTTGTATTACTATAATTGTATACTGTAGTCTTATTTACTAATGATTGCAGATCTCTGCCGTCAATATCTACCAGCGGTTCTAGGTTTTTGGCCTCTAATATAGACCCTGTATCTAAAAAAGAAGCACCACAGATTGATCCCGAAGCTATTCTGACAGGTGCTGAAGAGGAAAAGGCTCTGGAAGTCACAATCTGCGTACCGAGCAAAGTACTGGATTTGTATAACTTAATATTTGTAATTCTAATATTGTAACTATTATAGTATACTAGCTGATGCTGACTACTTTGCCTGTGTGAAATATCCTTTTTGGATGCTGTTACCTTTATTTTTAACACAAAATTTAATTACTCATTTATATAATGGTTGCCTCCAAATCAGTTTCAAAACAAAACTTTGGTCCTTTATTTAACCCCCCTAGGGTTCGAATATCAAAAGTCTTCCTGTCTATGTCATAAAAGGAATCCATTGTCCAAATTTTGAAATTTCTTATAATTACAGTGACAAACTGTATTCACTACTGTTACATACTACAGCATATGTATGACACATATTCTTATTTTTAGTTGGGGTTTCAATTCTCGCACACACATTTGACTTTTTGAAGTCGTGCAGATTTTATTATATTAAATATATAAACATTTGCTATAATAGTGAAGCAAAAGATTGAGAATTTTTATCCTTTTTTGTTGTGTAATTGGTTTGTATTTGACGACGAGCTTATGTGATTCTATTGCTCTCTTTGGACAATGTAGTAAGGCATAACTATCTCGTTATGAGAGAGGTCCTGACTAACAGTGGAAGAAACATTGGCGTTCAGAAATTAAGTTGATTGTGTTTAAAAATATCTATCTCCTGTTTACCCGAATGTTACTTTTCAATACAATTTCAGGTCGACCTTTCGCCCCTGACCGGTGTACCAGAAGAACATGTTAAGACACGTCTAGTGCGCATCTACCAGCCCGCGAAGAATGCAATGCAAAGTGGTACCAATAACATTCATCACTGGGAAATGGAGTTTGATACTCGCCAGCGTTGGGAGAATCCGCTCATGGGTTGGACGTCCAGTGGCGATCCACTGTCCAACCTGAAGGTTCAATTCTCTACTCCAGACGAGGCTATTGAGCACTGTGAGAGGAATGGCTGGGCGTGGTATCTTGATGTGCCCAAACTCGAGAAGGAGTTGAAGCCCAAGAGCTATGGCCTCAATTTTGCTTGGAACCGACGCACCAGGGTCTCGACAAAGTAGAGATGGTATTAACTTCATAATTTAATTGTTATAGTAATAAACGAATTCTAATTTGAACTACGTTTTTATTGTATAACATTACAAACACTATTAGTAAATTTAATGGTTTCAATATTTAATATTACGAATCTAGTAATGTACATTTTCAAATGGTAGTCATAGATAATTATTATATATTAAATGTTACAACATGGCAACACCAACATCTCTCAATTACGGCACGTACTCTCTCTCAGTTGTAAAACTAAAGTCTAAATACTATAATATGTTGATTATATTACGATTAAATTCTCAGTAAACCCATATTAAAAAGTTTGTTTAGTTTTTCTAATTTTAACATAGAACTAGGTACCTAATATGCCCAATGTTTTTGCATGTATTCGGGATAACAATACGAGGATATTTTAGTATGGTTACATAGAATTGCTGATGAATAAAACTATAATTTTTACGCTCTTATCTTTTATTTTTCGTTTTCACGTACCTTACCTTTATTTTATTTATTCATTTTCTAGTAGTCAGTGTAGTTTCACTTATATTTTTTTTAGTAACTTATAAGCTATATTACCGATATCGAGGCTGCTTTCGACATTGGGTTGTTGCGTGTATTCTAGTTACTTTATTGTGGTGATTGCTCGCAGAATCAATTTGATATGATGCCGAAGAGGAATGTTTTTCACCGACTGGACTTTAGCAGTCCTCAATGGCACGTTTGAAGCGTGGTTTTTCTCCGCGCCTTTTGTAGAATTAACTGTCTTCGAACGAGTTTACAGTGTATGGAGCTTTTCAAAAGTAGCGTTAAAAGATTCCTTCGAGATCGGCAGTATACTGGTACCCCGTTGGTGTTGCAGATATCTATATACGAAACAATAAAAGGGTCGAAAAATAATAATAGGAAATATTAAAAATGAAACCACAGTTTTTTCGTATTTTTGTTTAATCGTAGTCTTCAACATGGTTAATCATATTTTGTACCTCAGAAGAAAATTATATATCGCAGGTCTCACTTAAAAGATTTATTTACATATGATACAATTTTAATAATATGTTACACAAGTTTAAATCATACTTAACGTACGATTTAAATATTGTGATTTATCTAACTACCATAGTTTTAAATGTACATCGTACATCTTCGTAAATAATCGAATTTAAAAGTAATGTCTAACAACCTTTAAGATAACACTACATAAAATTATGAAAAATTATTGCATTTTCTTGTTACTTATGTACAATTTATGAACAGGATAGAGAATTTTAATATACTATTTATGACGTCATCTTAATTTACGATTTTAAAATTTTAATTGGTGTGGCTCGTTTTTGGGCCGTTCAAACCAAAGCGGCTAAAGCGAGAACGTTAAGGATAACTGCATCTCACTTACTCTTAAGAGAGTGAGTGAAAGACAGCTATCGACAGCGATATGCATTGCATGGGATCGAAGAATAAAGCAAGGAGAGAAACGTGGATAAGCGGTGTTGCAAGTTTCAATATTAAAGTGACAAAAAATCATTCCGAAATGGTTTAGGAAAACTACCTTTAAAATTAATATTAAAATGTTAATTCAAAAGGGATTTGGTCAAGGCGTCATAGTAAATTTGCTGAAAAAATCGATATTTGGTCCATACTATATCGAAAAACAGGAGGATTGTAAGTACGTTACGAACGTTATATTTTAACTTTAGAAATTGAAATATTCTATAAAATGTTAGAAAAAACTAATTCTATAGTCTACTGTTTTCATCACCTTTCTAAAACGATCGATTAACGATTCAAATTTATTCATTTATTTAACGAATTCTATTTACTAAGTATCGAGGTTGCGTAATATTAAACTAAGCGTTTTATTGTAATTCGTCCCATTAAATGTAAACTAAAGCTACTGTTATACCAGAAAAAAAAATATGGACGGGCGTAACGTTATAACAATGAATTAATTTAATTTGTGCCGTTATATAAAACTGTTCTAACATCTATCATCATGAATCATTGGGGTCGTAAGTAAACTACATCAATATAATTTTTAACCTGAAAGCGTATCATATCACAACGCATTTTATCCAATTTTCACGTGAGCCATTTAGGGGGAGGGAGTCGAGCCAAATCACACTCAATCTCACGCGGGGGAAAGAAGGATTATTGGGATATATCACGTATTTCCCCCGAAAGAAACAGTGTAAAATTGCGAGAAAAATAATTAAACAAATTATGTTTTGTAAGGGGGCGAGACAAATTTCACGACATCTCGTCAAGAGCGACAGGTGTCGTAAATTTGCCAAAATAACCTCACGTAATTTGGTATAGCACTCTAATAGTGCGATCGGCCTTGTGTATAATACAAATTAAATTCCTAATACCTTCGATTAACTATTATGAGCGAAATATATAATTAATCGAAGCCTAATACGTATACATGTAGTTTTGAAAGGTTGAGTTATTTAAATATCCTTTTAATATATCATGGATGACATAATATACCTAATAGCTCTTGTTGCGCCCGCGTCACAGATAAAATAATAAAATGCAGATCTCTTCCTTTCCTCTATAATATCGATATAATAACTGTGAATACGGCATGAATACAGAAATTACCTAACAGTTAAAAAATCCGGAAAGAATTTAACTTTTTTTTTGACATTTTTTTATATGCCAATATTCATCTTTCTGTTTACAACCCGTGTGCAATCATGTGCAATTACTTCAGACCCGAATGTAATGACGTCACAGCGGCGAGTTTGCACGGTGCGAAAAAAGTATTATTCGATTTTTAATACACTGAACGATTGCTCACAACAGTAGCTATATCTATAACTTTATGTAAATAAAAAAATGACCGTATTTAATCAAAAGGACATTTTCGCTTTTCAGGCAGTCTTTTCAAACTCAAGGACATAAATCGAACAAAAATATTTAACGCACATCAACAAACCTACTGTAATAAGTAACGTTATTTCAACAAATTGCTAATGAATAATTAATTGGCGTTTTACTCTCCTTAAATATTAATACGAAGCATATGGCGTACTGTTTAAAAATGATTGAATTACTTACGTTTAGTTAATATCGTTTTTATTGTAAACTTATTTATGACATTATTTGTATTTCATCAACTATTGGATACTCTATGATACTATGATATGATTAAAATTTCTTTTTATTGTATTTATTTATGTAAGTACATATTTAGTGAATTTTATTATTTGTTAATTATATTTTGCAAACGAACTGGATAATTATGGTAAGTTAATTTTTCTTTATGATTTTAAGTTTTAATAACAATATTCGAACATAATATGTGAATATGTACCTATGTACAATTGCCCCGAAGCTTACCTGTCAGAGTTATTATCATGTATAATTACCATTGAGCACCATACGATTGTTATTTGTTTTTGTATTTGATAAATGTGAAAAAATATAACACGCAAAAGTAGCGAGTAAAGTGTTTAAAATGACAACAGTTAATATATCACAAACTTATTTTTCGAAGCGTATCTTTTGTGTGGTGCTAAAATCATAAAATATAATGACAATGGCGTCATGGCTCTAAGAATCGATACATAAGTGCATATTCCGTTGTGTAATTCTGTTATAAAAAAAATGTACAAGGCAAAATTGCGATGAATTACCTATTGTCGATAAAGTGATTTTGTTTTATGAAAATTTAATTTTTGTCAAATTTAACATAGGAGTGAACTTTGTTGTTCATTCTTCCCAGTAACAACAAATTGCTTGGAGCTTGGTTTAAAATGTTCTTGTACGTAAGCGTATGATAAAATTTTATCATAATAATCAACACCATAATGCTAGTCAGTCGTTAGACTTTAAAGCACAATAACATTATTTACAATAACAAAGTAATTTACAACGTCTCCAACAAAGAGAGTACTTAAACAATATTTGTATCTAATCAAAATATTTTTATAATCGAACAAACTTGTATCTCTAATGAAGCTTTAGTAAAGCTAAAAATGAATTTTCACGAGTGAATAATCAATTAAAGCGTCAAAATCTCGAATAAGCGATAAACTTGATCTTTTTCATAAGCTAATCAATTTATTATTGCAAGTCGATGAGAGTTTATTGCGACATGGAAGTTCCCAGATCCTATTGAAATACTTTTAATTTAATTCTACTAATTTAGGAGCTCCGTAATGTTATCGTTTGTTTAGTAACTAGAATACCTATGAACTACGTCGATTCGAAATCACAATAATACAGTAGAGCTAACCGTTATATCACCGATTTACCCGTGCGCTGTGTTTGAACACAATTGATCGATTTGACACTAAGTGTTCGTGGCGACACGTCACGTGGGGGTCACGTGACGGGCGCGTGACGATCACGCGAGCTGTACGGGAGCCTGCGGGGGCTCGTCGGTCGCGGATCAGCTGGGCTGTTCGTCGCTTTCGCGGTGCACGAGGACCCGCACGACGGTGGGGGCTGCGGTGGGGGGAGGTGCGGCGTCCGGGGACGCTTCGGTCACGAGGATGCTGACGGCGTTGGTGGCGTGCGGGGACGGGGTGCGCGCGCGCACCGGCGTCGTCGCCTGGCGTGCTGAGTTGCGACGTGAGCTCAGGCGAAGTGAACCTGAAAAGTAGTTCATATTCATCATAAGTACAGCCCGGTTTAGTAATCGGACCAATCTTGTTCTGTCGCTTACCGTATTTTTTTAAAGTTGCCAGTAAGATTTACATTTCTAAACGACCTGAATAAATGTAGGGGTCGTTGGACGTAGGTATACCACATAAGAAAATGAAGTTTAGTATAGAAATTGCTCACTTTCTATTATATGGAAATATGTATCAAAATATTAATTTTAACTCAATTTGACCGACTATCAGATTGAAATGGAAAGTAAGTTACACTACTACTTACCATAAGTGATTCCCTCAATTGTAAATAACATTTCATAATTCATTAAAATACCTTTTTAAATTCACGAATAAAACATGCAGCACTCAAGTTACGCTCGCGAAATACCACATTACGTCAAGGGTCGGTACAGATACAAACAATTAACGAAACAGTACAAGGAAGCAGTCATGCAAAGCAACACATTAATCCTGTAAATTTCGAGACAGACACATTTTAAAACAACAATTATAGAACAACATAATATGCGACATGACAGTTAAATGATAGTACAAGTAAATTGAACCACACATTCCCTGTAAAACAAAATAATAGTTACCAACTAACCACATAACACATATACATACATACATAGGCATAGACTTGTATCGCCCAAACCTTCATATAGCAATTGTAAATTGCCGATAGTTTCGAAAAGTACTTCTGTAATACTTGAGGTCCGATTTTAGTTCGAATATGAGGGTTTGCCGATAACGAAAGGTACTATCTAATAGAGAAAGAGACACGAAAAGCCAAACATTTACATATGAACC